>WNWK01004762.1:60000-133177 GCA_009830355.1 Cherax destructor
TGTTGTTGGTGGTGGTAGTGAAGGAGGTAGTGGTGTTGGTAGTAGTAGTGGTGGTGGTAGTAGTAGCCGTAGTGGTGGTGGTGGTGGTAGTAGTGGTTTTGTTGATGGTGGTAGTGTTGTTGTTGTTGTTGTTGGTGGTAGTGGTGTTGTTGCTGGTGGTGGTGGTGGTGTTGCTGGTGTTGTTGTTGTTGTTGGTGGTGGTGGTAGTGGTGTTTTTGGTAGTGGTGTTGGTAGTGGTGGTGTTGTTGTTGATGTTGGTAGTGGTGGTGTTGTTGTTGGTGGTGGTTGTGTTGTTGTTGTTTTTGGTAGTGTTGTTGTTGGTGGTGGTGGTATTGTTGTTGGTGGTGGTATTGTTGTTGTTGGTGGTATTGTTGTTGGTGGTGAAGGTGATAGTGGTGGAGGAGATGGAAGTTGAGGAAGAGGAGTAGGAGGTGGTGGTTGAGTGGGTGGTAGGTTCGGGTGGTGGGGCTGGTCGTGGTGGTGGTGCTGTTGGCGGCGGAGATGATGGTGGTGATGCTGTAAGCGGCGGAGACGATGGTGGTGGAGGTGGTGGTAGTGGTGACGGTGGTGGTGGGGGGTGATGGTAGTGGGTGGTAGTGTGGTGGTCGAGTTGTAGGGGTGGGGGAGACAATGGTGATGATGGTGTGGTGGTCAGATGGTTTGTGCTGGTGGAGACGATGATGATGGTGGTGGAGACGATGATGTTGGTGATTGGTGGTGGAGTCGATGATGGTTTTTGTGGTGGTGGTAGAGACGATGATGGTCGTGAAGACAACGATGGTGGTGGGGGGGTGGAGGTAATGGTGGTGGTGGGAGACGATGGTGGTTTTTGGTGGTGGTGGTTGTTATAGTTGTCGAGATGACTGAGGTGTAAGACGTCAGAAGATAAACTACTGAAATTCCAGTATAAATTATTTACAATGAACGGGAGCTGTCAACTTCCCCTTCTACTTGCAATGATTCACTGCCTTGCTCCTCTGTCTCTCTGCCCCCTTCTCTCTCACTCTCTCTCTCTCTCTCTCTCTCCCTTCTCACAGTCATTCACCGCCTTCTTCCTCTCTCTTCCTTCTCAGAATCATTCACAGCCTTGCCCCTCACACTCCCTCGCTCTCTCTCTCTTTTACACAGGGTTTGACAAGGTTAAGTTAAGGATCCCTAACTTTATTGACAAGTTAAGGATTCCTAACTTTATTGGCAAGCTAACACCTGTTACCTACACCAGCTCATTTCAAAGCATTTTTATTGTTATGAAACATAGAAGTAGGGAACAGGATGAAGTTGGAGCCATCTGTGAGCCAGCAGGCTCACAGATGGAAGGCTCTGCTAAAATGACAGATCTGTCCAGGATGGGTCCAGGCGAGAGATGAGACATCTTGCTCTGTTCTCTACTCTGTCAAGCAGTCGCAAATGAGATGGGGGTAGGCAAACCAAGAAAGTGGAGCATATTCAAGGTGTGAGCGTACTTGTGCCTCATACAGAATCTTGCAACCCCTACTGTCAAGCAGATGCGAGATACGTCGAAGTGCTTTGTTTGCAAGATTTACAACGTGGTTCTTCATGGTCAGTTTGGAGTCAAATTTCACCCCAAGGATATCAACTTCTTCCCCAGGTACCAACACTCTCCTATTCATACTTACTACTGCTCCGGCATTACCATCATGTTGCCTAGAGACCATCATCATTTGTGTTTTCTCAGGTGCAAATGTTACCTGCCATCGGTTTCCCTAAGCTGATATAGCTCTTAGCTGGTGATTGATGTAGCTTAGAGCAGCTGGCATTTCTTCTCTTGGATAAGTAAATGTCAGAGTACAGTCGTCTGCATATGCATGGGATTCTGGGATGAGATGAAGAAGGTCATTGAAGTAGACATTCCATAACAATGGTCCCAGCACACTTCCTCGTGGAACACTTGCCCCAATAGGATTTCTTGCTGATTCTGTTCCATTGAGAACTACACTTAGAGATCTATCATGAAGGTAATCACTGAGGAGACATAGCGTAGAGTCTGCAATTACCAGTGCTTGCAGTTTTGCCAAGCACCAGCAATGTCCAGTCACTGGATTCATTCATCCAGTGACTGGCACCAGTCACTGTACTCATCCAATGACTGGTGCCATTTAGTGGAGAGGTTTAACAACATATCAGCAGCAGAGTAACCTTTCCTGAAGCCATATTGACGGTCACAAAGTAGTGAGTTGTAGTCAAAAAACTGTCATTTGTCTTGAGATTGTCTCAAAGATCTTGCCAGTGATTGACAGGAGTGACACTGGTCTGCAGTTGCTGATTTCTGCTCTGCTCTTCTTTTTGTGAACAGTGACTACAGTTGCCTCTTTCCACAGAGAAGGCCATTTACACTGTACTAGGCAGTGCTGAAAGATGCGAGTTAGAGGTGCTGCTAGCTGGTCTGCACATCTTCTCAGCAATCTTGGGCTCAACTTGTCTGGGCCCACAGCCTTTTCTTGGTCAAGCAATTTAAGAAGATGCACCTCCTCCTGCCTTATTGTCACCACTGACAGTTTTGACACAGTTCTTGCAGCTATCCAAGGAGGGTCCCTTGCTGGATCAGGAACTAGCATTTTGGTAGCAAAGTGTTCGGCAAAGAGGTCCGCTTTCTCTTGACTACTAGTAGAGGTGGTCCCATCCTGTCGATTTAGAGGTGGAATAAGTTCATCAGGCAGATAGCCTTGTCTGTCCTTGACCAGGGACCACCAGGTTTTGGAGCTTACTCAGTCTGATGCTAGCTTTCTTTTTGTGTCCACTTCCCATTTAGAGATGGCCCACTTTTGAACTTCACCCATATGCCTACAGGCTTCCCTGTACAAGTTCCTATTATAGGATGTCTCTTATACCTTCTCTCCCTCTCTCTCTCTCTCTATCTCTCTCTCTCTTTCTCTCTCCCTTTCTCTTTACTGCTTTCCTCCAGGATCGACTTTTAACATCGACCTCCGAGACTGACGTCCAAGGAGACCCTCCAAGCCCCTAAGTGAGTTGATGTTGTACTTCACCAGCTTAACATCTAACCACATCCTCTAAGCTCCAACTCTCCCTCATCCATCGGAATCATCATTCATCTGCATATCCAACAATATCAAACAAAACAACGGCTTCTACAATATATAGTTAAACCTCCTGCCAGGAAACTTCACCGTTATCCTCATAGCAACAGATCATAACATGGAAGAACAGCAGCAGGCCTACTGGCTCACGCCTGAGCAGATCCTTCTCAAATTCAACTTCTTGTCAGCCGTCAACCTCAACATTCCTCACCTGACTTTTTATGTCTCTAAGCTTTCTATATACGCACGTCCTCTCTCACCAGGTACATCAGACTGTGACTTAATAAAGCCAACTGTATGAGCGAAACGTTGTCAATGAAGGATCGTATTATACTACATTTGCATCTCCTTGTCCATTAACAGATATAAATTGACAATTCTATAGCTATTTGCTCGTTAATTGAGTGCTTGAACTGGACCTACATTGGGAAGGCTCAGGCTTGTGCTCTGAACATACAAGGCAGATGTTGGTAGACAAGTTCAACAACAATGAACTGGAAACTCGGTTCACCGAGTCATTTATATTAAACACTATATACCTTATGACTTGTTAAGTAATTCTACCAATATTATTACCTTATGACTTGTCCAAATAGGTATCTGTATCGCCTTCAACACACCTGGTCATGGACCAGGTCGCGTGGGCGGTGTCCCCCAGAACACCCTCCAGGTATATAGAGCCGGTGTGAAACAAACATGAAATTTAATATAAATCATTATTTAATAAAGCTGCAATACCTGAAAATAATAAAGCATACATCGTGATTCATTCCGTATAAAGTAAGTGAATTTAGTCCTACCTTTTTCTGCAGCCTTGACATTTTCTTCGACGAAGTTCTTCAAATTCTGATTTTCAGCATTATTTTCTATCTCCTCCATCATCATTCGTTTACTTTCCTCCCGCTCATTATCCGTCAGTTCGTCTGTGCCTCCGTCTAGAGCGGTGGCTTCAGCAAGGCTGGGATCCTGCGGGCCGCCCACCTGCAGCCCAGAGAAGAGACCCCTCCCAGGATATTTGATATTGGGAAGAGGGAGGAACTGGGCTGGGTAGCGGACCGCCTCGGGGAATCTTGGCTGGTATTGGCGTGGATACTCGGCTTGGTATTGAGCGTCCTCATCCTGGTATTGAAGCTCTCCAGGAAACTCCTGCTGGTTCTGAAGGCTGAGGTCTGGGGACAGTAGGCGGAGGAAGTCCTCTTCAGAGGGGCCTTCGGCGTGAGGTCGTGAGATGGGGAGATAGTAGCGTGGGTCTTTTGGGGTCACGGCGAAATGTATTTTCTCATTCACAGCCTGAAAACAGAAAACGGTGCTTATTCACTCTTCAGCAATCAGAAAAAAGTGTTAATTCACAGCCTACAAACAGTAATTGGTATTAATTCACAGCCTACAAACAGTAATTGGTATTAATTCACAGCCTACAAACAGTAATTGGCATTAATTCACAGCCTACAAGCAGCAAACGGTGTTAATTCACAGCCTGTAAACAGTAAATGGTATTAATTCACAGCCACAGCAAACAGAAGCAGGTGATAATTCACAGCTCGCTTACGTGATGCAGAACTGTGTATATATACGAAGTAGAACTGTGTATACAATGTAGGAAGAGCTGTGTATACAATGTAGGAAGAACTGTGTATACAATGTAGGAAGAGCTGTGTATTCAATGTAGGAAGAGCTGTGTATTCAATGTAGGTAGAGCTGTGTATACAATGTAGGAAGAACTGTGTATACAATGTAGGAAGAACTGTGTATACAATGTAGGAAGAACTGTGTATACAATGTAGGAAGAGCTGTGTATACAATGTAGGTAGAGCTGTGTATACAATGTAGGTAGAGCTGTGTATACAATGTAGGTAGAGCTGTGTATACAATGTAGGTAGAGCTGTGTATACAATGTAGGTAGAGCGGTGTATACAATGTAGGTAGAGCTGTGTATACAATGTAGGTAGAGCTGTGTATACAATGTAGGAAGAACTGTGTATACAATGTAGGAAGAACTGTGTATACAATGTAGGAAGAGCTGTGTATACAATGTAGGTAGAGCTGTGTATACAATGTAGGAAGAGCTGTGTATACAATGTAGGTAGAGCTGTGTATACAATGTAGGTAGAGCTGTGTATACAATGTAGGTAGAGCTGTGTATACAATGTAGGTAGAGCTGTGTATACAATGTAGGTAGAGCTGTGTATACAATGTAGGTAGAGCGGTGTATACAATGTAGGTAGAGCTGTGTATACAATGTATGTAGAGCTGTGTATACAATGTAGGTAGAGCTGTGTATACAATGTAGGTAGAGCTGTATATACAATGTAGGTAGAGCTGTGTATACAATGTAGGTAGAGCTGTGTATACAATGTAGGTAGAGCTGTGTATACAATGTAGGTAGAGCTGTGTATACAATGTAGGTAGAGCTGTGTATACAATGTAGGTAGAGCTGTGTATACAATGTAGGTAGAGCTGTGTATACAATGTAGGTAGAGCTGTGTATACAATGTAGGAGAGCTGTGTATACAATGTAGGAGAGCTGTGTATACAATGTAGGTAGGCTGGTATACAATGTAGGTAGTGTTGAGTATACAATGTAGGTAGAGCTGTGTATACAATGTAGGAAGAACTGTGTATACAATGTAGGAAGAGCTGTGTATACAATGTAGGTAGAGCTGTGTATACAATGTAGGAAGAGCTGTGTATACAATGTAGGTAGAGCTGTGTATACAATGTAGGTAGAGCTGTGTATACAATGTAGGTAGAGCTGTGTATACAATGTAGGTAGAGCTGTGTATACAATGTAGGTAGTGCTGAGTATACAATGTACGTAGAGCTGTGTATACAATGTAGGTAGTGCTGAGTATACAATATAGGTAGTGCTGTGTATACAATGTAAGTAAAGCTGTGTATACAATGTAGGTAGAGATGTGTATACAATGTAAATAGAGCTGTGTATACAATGTAAGTAGAGCTGTGTATACAATGTAGGTAGAGCTGTGTATATCTGATGTAAATTGTGAACATATAATGTAAAAGTGAGTATTAGCTGATGTAAAACTCTTCAGTGAATTATTTTAATAAAAAAAGCGATAAACCTACAAGGGCCTTAATATAAACTAATGTATAAATTACACAATGAAACATTGAGAAATTTGCACACGTTTCGTATTTTACTAAAAAAGTACAAAGGTTTTTGAATATCCGGGATCATCAAACATTTTCATGATTACTTTCTTAAAATGACCTATGATTATATATATATATATATATATATTTATATATATATATATATATATATATATAATTTCGTGCCGAATAAGTAAAACTGGTCAGTTAGCAAAAACTCGTTTAAAATTAAGTCCTTTCTAAAATTTATCTTATGCGTTTAAAGATATATTTTTTTCATTTATGTTAATGTAAAAATTAATAATTTTGAACCAAAAGATCCTTAGAAAACTTATCTAACCTTATAACAAGCGTAATTTAATTTAGCCTAATCCAGCTAAATATATTTTTGATAAGTTTACAATAATAATAAACAAACACAATAAAATATATTTTTTTCATTAGGTTCAGAATTATTTTTGCGAAATTATTGCATACACAAATTTTCGCTTGCCTTATTCGGCAAGAAGAGCGTTGCTATTTAAGCCAAAATCGCAAGTTTTACCTATTCGGCACAACATTTATATGCTATAAGATCATAGTAAACAGCAACGCTCTTCTTGCCGAACAAAGCAAGCGAAAATTTGTGTATGCAATAATTTCGCAAAAATCATTCACATAATATTTTTTATAAAATTCAAGTTAAGCGCTAAACCCATGTGGGTGATTCAGCTCAAGACGTGGTGGAGGCTTGATCCTCTGTCTGCTGAGCACCAGACAAACGCCCTTCCTAATGTACTCACCTATTTGTTCACAAAAATCATTCTGAACCTAATAACAAAAAAATTTCATTGTGTTTGTTTATTATTAAATTATTGTAAACTTATCTAAAATATATTTAGTTGGATTAGGCTAAATTAAATTGAGCTTGTTATAATAAGGTTAAGTAAGTTTTCTGAGATTTTTTTGGTACAAAATTATTAATTTTTACATTAACATAAATGAAAAAAAAAATCTTTAAACGTATAAGAGAAAATTTTTGAAAGGATTTAATTTTAAATGAGTTCTTGCTAATTGACCAGTTTTACCTAATCGGCACGACATATATATATATATATATATATATATATATATATATATATATATATATATATATATATATATATATATATATATATATATGCCTTGTTGCATGAACCGTGCTTCACTTCCTTGAGAGACCCCAAAGCCAAGCTGGTTTGGTTGAAGCATGATGGCTGCCTCTGCGCGAATACTTCTGACAGCAGCGGCAACACGTTTCGCCGCCTCGTTTCTAAAGCTGCTGTCAGAAGTATTCGCGCAGAGGCAGCCATCATGCTTCAACCAAACCAGCTTGGCTTTGGGGTCTCTCAAGGAAGTGAAGCAGCGGTTCATGCAACAAGGGCATATATCGACAACCTGCCTGAGGACAATGCAGTGGTTAAATTAGATTTCAAGAATGCATTTAATCTCCTGAAAAGGGACGTAGTATTAGCAGCTGTACAAGAACATTTTCCAGGTCTCTTCCCTTTTGTTTCAGCTGGATATAGCAAGGAATCAATGCTCCTGTTTGGAGAGCATGAAATCACATCATCAGAGGGTGTCCAGCAAGGGGACCCTCTCGCACCATTTCTCTTCTGTATAGCAGTTAGGGAAATCACAGTAAGACTGACCAGTGAGCTAAACATCTGGTTCCTGGATGATGGCACACTAGCAGGTACAAAGGAGTCCCTTGTAGATGATCTTACACAGGTGATGACACAGGGACAGGAAATGGGTCTCATCCTGAATCCATCCAAATGTGAAATCATATCAGTCAATCAACAAGTGATAGATGCAGTGCTATCAAAACTACCAGGAGCAACAGTCATTGCCCCTACTAATAGTGTCTTGCTTGGAGCACCTCTGGGAAGAGATGCCATTGACACAATTCTCAGGAAGAAACTGGAAGAATTGAGGAGAATGGAACAACGAATAGGCAATCTTGACACCCATGATGCCTTGTACCTCCTCACAAAATGCTTGAGTCTGCCCAGGTTGACATATTTCCTAAGATGTGCTCCTTCATATGATAATCCTATACTGCACGAATATGACAGTATCCTGAGGCAGATCTTTACTAAAGTACTTAACCTTACTCTAGAAGATGGGCAGTGGGACCAAGCTACACTCCCAGTCAGACTAGGAGGCATTGGTGTCCGCAAGTCATCTCAGATTGCTCTACCTGCTTTCCTGTCTTCATGCATTGCATCCAGAGGGCTTGTAGCAGCAATTCTCCTGAACATCTTAGGGACACGATTGGAATCCATGACCAAAAGTTCGTTGATGGAGCCAGGATCTGGGATAACCTAACAGGCTCTGAAACCAGGCCTGCTCCCCCAACAACTACAAACAGTCGCACTGGGATGGCCCAATAGTAGAGAATATAGCCTCAGCAATGCTTCAGAGTGTGTCAGGGAAGGATAGAGCCCGCCTACTTGCAGTGAGAGCTCCTCATGCAGGGGACTTTCTTTTGGCTGTTCCCAACTCCAGCCTTGGCACACGCCTCGACCCACAGACCATCCGCATTGGTGTTGCCCTTCGACTTGCCGCCCTATTCTCGCCGAACACAGGTGTATTTGTGGCAGTGAAGCAGCAGACCGATTCGGGTACCATGGTCTTGTGTGTCGTAAATCCGAGGAAAGATTGCAAGACATGAAGAGGTTAATAACATTATCAAGAGGAGCCTCACAACAGCCGGATGCCCAGCAGTAAGGGAACCACCCCAACTATGCAGATCTGATGGCAACCAAAAGCGTCCAGATGGTATCACCCTTCAAGCCTGGACAGACGGCAAGCAGGTGGTGTGGGACTACACATGTGCATCTACCTTGGCTGATACCTATCTCCAGTACACCAGGGAGGAAGGAGGGGGTGCTGCCACCTTCAGGGAGTCCCAGAAGTCGAGAAAATATGGAGAACTTGCCCATCATTATATGTTTGTTCCCATAGGCTCAGAGACCCTTGGCTCATGGGGAAAGAGTGCATCTAAGTTCCTCAAGGAGCTGGGCAAAAGACTCAACAGGGTAACTAGGGATCCCAGGGCAGCTAGTTTTCTGTTCCAGCGACTCAGCGCTGCTGTTCAGAGGGTAATGCATGCTGTATTCTGGGCACGCGCCCAGCTCGGAAGAGCTGGATGAGATTTTCGCATTATAATCAGTGACAAAGATGTAACAATATGTACTAGACATGTATCTCTCACCTCGTGTACTGTATATGCCATCTTTATATCAACAATGTATCTCTCAAATCTTTTGTACCATATTATGTAATAAAATATACCTATTGGTAAAAAAAATTAAAAGATGGGGTGGCAGGAGAAGTGGAATATTCAAATGGCATCAGGATGAAATCCAAATATTCTTCCTTGAAGCCTTTTTATCCACTTCTCCGAGGCTATGGGTCCCACAATTTGTACCAGAGGTGGACCCCAATTATATATATATATATATTATATGTGTGGGTATATATATATATATTATATATATATATATATATATATATATATATATATATATATATATATATATATATATATATATACATATATCTATGTGTTTGTGTGTGAGTCTGAGGATAAATTAAAATTTCAGAATATATATATATATATATATATATATATATATATATATATATATAAATATATATATATATATATATATATATATATATATATATATATATATATATATATATATATATATATATATATATATATATATATATATATATATATATATATATATATATATATATATATATAGGATGGGGTCCACCTCTGGTACAAATTGTGGGACCCATAGCCTCGGAGAAGTGGATAAAAGGCTTCAAGGAAGAATATTTGGATTTCATCCTGATGCCATTTGAATATTCCACTTCCCCTACCAACCCATATATATATATATATATATATATATATATATATATATATATATAATTAACGTTATGAACTCAGCCTCAAGAAAGAGAATATAAAAAGTTCAAGAATAAATCCTGTTTTCTCCTTGAAGTCATTTAGATGCTATTTTCAGACAAGCCTTTTTTTTGGCTATTTTATTTGTTTATTTGATACAGAAGGGTTGGAGGCTACATTTCAAGTGCAAATGTGTGTTTATTATCATTTGCCATTCAAATGCTTCATCTCAAAGCTGGGACGTGTGCACAGGACACACCAATCATCACCTCCTAAGACTTTGGAAAAGAAAACTAGCTTCTCTTGCATCCTTTTAATTTCTCTAACGAGCGGTTTGCTTAACTCCTTCAAGGGTTTCTGAGTGTATAAGAATGAAAATGTATTGATAAGAAAGTTTCCCGTATTTTTCAAACTTCCCGATGCTCTCAGGTGCACTCTCTTCCATTGGTTCACTGTTCTGGAGATAGGAGTCAGTCAATGTAGACGAACATGTGTAATCATCCTATCCTTCCGAAGTTGCATCACGGTTCCATCTGGATGTTTTTAATTGTCATCCCTTCATAAGTGAAGCAGTTTCCTTAGTAATGGCAAACGGCTACACTAACAGTAATGGTTTGAGGGTCGGGGTGAATTCAGAGAGAGGAATTAGGGACAGTCAGCAGAAAACCCCATGCATGAGGAGCTCACTCAACCAAGAAGCCAGTTCTGTCAGTTTCCAAAACATTTTCACATATTGTTGAATCCATATTATATTCTATAGGGCTATTCCATTGTGGCTAGTTTGTCTAGGAGTCTGTAATCGGGTGAGAAACCTATTAGAGTAGTCTACTACGTTGTTCCTTAAACAAACTTGGGGTCATGAGGCCGATTCTGTGATTGAGACGTCAAGATATTTTTTAAGTATATCTGTCGGTATAATCTACCATTTTATTACCAAGATATGTGTGTATTCGTTTAGTTGTGGGATGTTAAATGAGGAGGCACACGTCAGGAAATGTTAGCCTAGACACGGTCAAACATTATGCTAAATGACAATTAGCCGTCTTTTACTGCTCCTTATTTTACTCCTTCAGGTGTTGTAACAACGGAGGTTACTGCAACACCACTCGTCTTGATTCCCTTGACCAAAGGACGTATTCACCATCAATAATTTCGACTTTACCGTCTTCCATTCCATTAGGTTTGCTGTCTGCCGCTTTGACTCTTCCAACTTCGACTCCCTTTCTCTGGCCCAATAGAGCTAGATCTTCCCTTCACCTCGTGAATGTAGTACTAGTAGTAACAACAGTTGTGACATTTACTGAACACTGACCACCTAGGTCACGCTGCGTTCATAGCAATAAAAATATACAACACACAATAAAAAAATAACATACCTTAAAAGCATCGAACATAAAAACTCAACACAGATAAATACTATCATACCAAGGCGAAATAACCTGCATCAATTAAAAACCTCATTAAATTGTGCAAAGAGTCTCCTAAAAGTTTACAGAGCTCCCTACAGGCACCTTGGTAATTATAAAGACTATGATGAAGGCGGAAAGTTCTAAGCCGAGGGTAAACTGTTAAAATATATTTCACAGTCAGCTGCACATCACAAACAAGACAGAGGGAAAGGAGCACCTGTGTGCCCGATCCTCAATCCACAAGAGATTCGTCTCAGAGTGACGAGTACTCCTGAAGGAGAAGAGACCAAATACCCATGTCCTTTTGAACCCTGCATAACTTGTCCCCAGTCTGCAGGGCCCACCAGGCCAGCCACTTCCCAAGGACATAGCTGTAGATATAGCCCAAGAAGTCACAGTCAGGCTAAGGTCTACTGCAGAATGGGCTCGCTAGAGCAGCCTTCGCCAGGGCATCAACATTACTCCATATTCCATCTCCATGGAGATCACTAACCACTTCTGGATCCTGTGAACCACAGGGTGGACAGAAACATTCTGGACCAGGACAGACAGCGTACAATGGAAATATAAGTAAAGAGTGAACTGAGAACTAAGCTAGCTAGCTATCAACACAAAAGCAGCGAGGGTTAACTGGAGCTTCTTTCTCTCTCTCTCTCTCTCTCTCTCTCTCTCTCTCTCTCTCTCTCTCTCTCTCTCTCTCTCTCTCTCTCTCTCTCTTGGTAACCGTGCACATTAAAAGTTTTCAGAGTATATCACAGCAAATCCAGCACCATCCTCACTCTTAGAACCTTCAGTAAAGATCATATTGTGAGGAGCTCAAGGTCAACGTAGAAACCCTCATTAAAACAAGTAAACAAAACAAAAAAAAAACCGGAGCCTTTCTTAACTAGGCGGGTTCTTCCATTAACCTAACTTTATAGTCAATTAACACGGCCTTACATTCCATTAAGTCTTAATTTTCATTACAAAGATCTGATTACCTGTTGAGAAGAATCTGATTTTTCACTAATGAAGTGAGATCCTCTACTAGCAGAGTCCGATCCTCCTTAATGGAACTCAACTCCCTACAAATCACAACATCACGCAACCACTTCTCCGAGTGTCTCTCTTCTTCTCGCCAGCCATTAATTTGTTTATCTATGTTCCTCGTTCTTCAACCCTTTCTCCACATTTGTTAAGTGCGTGTGAAAATAAGTCTGATAAAGTTCACTATGCGCCCCGCGTTGCCAGACGTAAGCCACCCATCTTATTCTTTATAATGTCGCTATTGTCTGGTAATTATACAGAAATATGAGTTAATATATGTTAACTTAACAATTTAACTTAAACTAACTGAGAACAATAAATACTAAGGTTTTATTGAGAGTTGAAGCGTGCAGAAATGCACGCACGGAAAACTCTATGATAGTGACTGTCTTAATAGCAGGACAAATTACTTTCTTATCTTCTTTCTTACCCTCCGTTCCGTTGTCTCCCTCTGTCTCACCCTCCGTTCCGTTGTCTCCCTCTGTCTCTCCTTCTTCCGTTCCGCTTGTCTCCCCTCCATTCTCTCCTCCTTTCCTCTTGTCTCCCTCAGTCTCACCTCTTTCCGTTGTCTCCCTCTGTCTCACCTTCCGTTCCGTTGTCTCCCTCTGCTTCACCTCCGTTCCGTTGTCTCCTCTGTCTCACCTCCGTTCCGTTGTCTCCCTCGTCTCACCTTTTCCGTTGTCTCCTCTGTCTCCCTCCGTTCCGTTGTCTCCCTGCTACCATCCGTTCCGTTGTCTCCCTGTCTCACCCTCCGTTCCGTTGTTCTCCCTCCTTCCTTCCGTTCCCCTTCTTCTCTGTCTCACCTTTCCTTTCCGTTGTCTCCCTCTGCTCACCCATCCGTTCCGTTGTCTCCCTGTCTCACCTCCGTTCCGTTGTCTCCCTGTCTCACCCTCCGTTCCGTTGTCTCCCTGTCTCACCCTCCGTTCCGTTGTCTCCCTCTGTCTCACCCTCCGTTCCGTTGTCTCCCTGTTCCCTCCTTCCGTTGTCTCCTCTGTCTCACCTCCTTCCGTTGTCTCCTCTCTCTCCCTTCGTTCCGTTGTCTCCTCTGTCTCACCCTCCGTTCCGTTGTCTCCCTGTCTCACCCTCCGTTCCGTTGTCTCCCTGTCTCACCCTCCGTTCCGTTGTCTCCCTGTCTCACCCTCCGTTCCGTTGTCTCTGTCTCACCCTCCTTCCGTTGTCTCCTCTGTCTCACCCTCCGTTCCGTTGTCTCCCTTGTCTCACCTCCGTTCCGTTGTCTCCCTGTCTCACCTCCGTTCCGTTGTCTCCCTGTTTCACCCTCCGTTCCGTTGTCTCCCTGTCTCACCCTCCGTTTCGTTGTTCCTGTCTCACCCTCGTTCCGTTGTCTCCTGTCTCACCCTCCTTCCTTGTCTTGTCTCACCCTCCGTTCCGTTGTCTCCTGTCTCCTCCTTCGTTTTCCTGTCTCACCTCCGTTCCGTTGTCTCTGTCTCCTCCTCCGTTCCGTTGTCTCCTCTGTCTCACCTCCGTTCCGTTGTCTCCTGTCTCACCTCCGTTCCGTTGTCTCCTGTTTCACCTCCGTTCGTTGTCTCCCTGTCTCACCCTCCTTTCGTTGTCTCTCTGTCTCACCTCCGTTCCGTTGTCTCCCTGTCTCACCCTCCGTTCCGTTGTCTCCCTGTCTCACCATCCGTTCCGTTGTCTCCCTCTGTCTCACCCTCCGTTCCGTTGTCTCCCTGTCTCACCATCCAATCCGTTGTCTCCCTGTTTCACCCTCCGTTCCGTTGTCTCCCTGTCTCACCCTCCGTTCCGTTGTCTCCCTCTGTCTCACCTTCCGTTCCGTTGTCTCCCTCTGCCTCACCATCCGTTCCGTTGTCTCCCTCATTCTCACCCTCCGTTCCGTTGTCTCCCTGTCTCACCCTCCGTTCCGTTGTCTCCCTGTCTCACCCTCCGTTCCGTTGTCTCCCTGTCTTACCCTTAGTTCCATTGTCTCCCTGTCTCACCGTCCGTTCTGTTGTCTCCTCTGTCTCACCTTCCGTTCAGTTGTCTCCCTCAGTCTCACCTCCGTTCGTTGTCTCCCTCTGTCTCACCCTCCGTTCCGTTGTCTCCTCTGTCTCACCCTTCGTTCCGTTGTCTCCCTCTGTCTCACCTTCCGTTCCGTTGTCTCCCTCAGTCTCACCCTCCGTTCCGTTGTCTCCCTCTGTCTCACCCTCCGTTCCGTTGTCTCCTGTCTCACCCTCCGTTCGTTGTCTCCTTTGTCTCACCTTCCGTTCGTTTCTCCCTCAGTCTCACCCTCCGTTCGTTGTCTCCTTTGTTTCACCTTCCGTTCCGTTGTCTCCCTCTGCCTCACCTCCGTTCCGTTGTCTCCTCTGTCTCACCTTCCGTTCCGTTGTCTCCTCTGTCTCACCCTCCGTTCCGTTGT
Source organism: Cherax destructor (assembly GCA_009830355.1). Classification (NCBI taxonomy): domain Eukaryota; kingdom Metazoa; phylum Arthropoda; class Malacostraca; order Decapoda; family Parastacidae; genus Cherax; species Cherax destructor. Next base: position 74,929 of record WNWK01004762.1, read on the forward strand.
CTCCCTCAGTCTACCCTCCTTTCGTTGTCTCCTCAGTTCACCCTCCTTTAGTTGTCTCTCTGTTTCACCTTCCGTTCCGTTGTCTCCCTCTGCCTCACCCTCCGTTCCGTTGTCTCCCTCTGTCTCACCTTCCGTCCGTTGTCTCCTCAGTCTCACCTCTTTTCCGTTGTCTCCTCGTCTCACCTTCCGTTCGTTGTCTCCTCTGCTTCACCATCCGTTCCGTTGTCTCCCTCAGTCTCACCTCCGTTCGTTGTCTCCTCTGTTCACTTCCGTTCCGTTGTCTCCTCGTCTCACCTTCCGTTCGTTGTCTCCTCTGCCTCACCATCCGTTCCGTTGTCTCCTGTCTCACCCTCCTTTCGTTGTCTCCTGTCTCACCCTCCGTTCCGTTGTCTCCCTGTCTCACCCTCGTTCCGTTGTCTCCTCTGTCTACCTTTCGTTCCGTTGTCTCCCTGTTCACCCTCCGTTCCGTTGTCTCCTCTGTCTCACCCTCCGTTCCGTTGTCTCCTCTGTCTCACCTTCGTTCCGTTTCCCTCTGTCTCACCTTCCGTTCTTGCTCCTCAGTTCACCCTCCGTTCCGTTGTCTCCCTGTCTCACTCCGTTCCGTTGTCTCCCGTCTACCCTCGTTGTTTCCCTGTCACCCTCTTCTGTCCCCTCTTCTCACCTCTTGTTCCTCGTCTCTCTTCGTTTCCTGTCTCCTCCGTTCCGTTGCTCCTGTTCACCCTCCGTCCGTTGTCTCCCTGTCTCACCCTCCGTTCGTTGTCTCCCTGTCTCACCCTCCGTTCCGTTGTCTCCTTCTCACCCTCCGTTCCGTTGTCTCTGTCCACCCTCCGTTCGTTGTCTCCCTGTCTCACCTCCGTTCCTTTTCCTGTCTCACTTCCTTGTTGTCTCCTCTGTCTCACCTTCCTTCCGTTGTCTCCCTCTGTCTCACCTTCCGTTCCGTTGTCTCCTCTGTCTCACTCCTTCCGTTTCCGTTGTTCTTTCCTCTGTCTCACCTCCTTCCGTTGTCTCCCTTGTCTCCCTCCGTTCCGTTGTCTCCTCTTCTCCTCCGTTCCATTGTCTCCCTGTCTCACCCTCCGTTCCGTTGTCTCCCTCTGTCTCACCTTCCGTTCCGTTGTCTCCCTCAGTCTCACCCTCCGTTCCGTTGTCTCCCTCTGTCTCACCTCCGTTCCGTTGTCTCCCTCTGTCTCACCCTCCGTTCCGTTGTCTCCCTCTGTCTCACCTTCCGTTCCGTTGTCTCCCTCTGTCTCACCCTCCGTTCCGTTGTCTCCCTCTGTCTCACCCTCCGTTCCGTTGTCTCCCTCTGTCTCACCCTCCGTTCCGTTGTCTCCCTTTGTCTCACCTTCCGTTCCGTTTTCTCCCTCAGTCTCACCCTCCGTTCCGTTGTCTCCCTTTGTTTCACCTTCCGTTCCGTTGTCTCCCTCTGCCTCACCCTCCGTTCCGTTGTCTCCCTCTGTCTCACCTTCCGTTCCGTTGTCTCCCTCTGTCTCACCCTCCGTTCCGTTGTCTCCCTCAGTCTCACCCTCCTTTCCGTTGTCTCCCTCAGTCTCACCCTCCTTTAAGTTGTCTCCCTCTGTTTCACCTTCCGTTCCGTTGTCTCCCTCTGTCTCACCCTCCGTTCCGTTGTCCTCAGTTTCACCCTCCGTTCCTTGTCTCCCTGTCTCACCCTCCTTCCTTGTCTCCTGTCTCACCTCCGTCCGTTGTCTCCCTGTCTCACCTCCGTTCCATTGTCTCCCTGTCTCACCCGTCCGTTCCGTTGTCTCCCCCTGTCTCACCTTCCGTTCCGTTGTCTCCTCGTCTCACCTCCGTTCCGTTGTCTCCTCTGTCTCACCCTCCGTTCCGTTGTCTCCTCTGTCTCACCTTCGTTCCGTTGTCTCCCTGTCTCACCTTCCATTCCGTTTCCTGTCTCTCGTTCCTTATCCTTCGTGTCTCCCTCTGTCTCCTCCGTTCGTTGTCTCCTTCTCACCCTCTTCCGTTGTCTCCGTCTCACCTCTTCTTGTTCTTCACTCGTTCCGTTGTCTCCTGTTCCCTCGTTCGTTGTCTCTGTCTCCTCGTCGTTGTCTCGTCTACTCTCTTGTTTACCTCCTCTGTCTTGTTCCTCGTTCGTTTCTCTACTCTTCCTTCTTACTTCTTTCTTTTCTCCGTTGTTCTTACCTCTTCTTGTTCTTCTCCTCCTTCGTTGTTCTCTCCTCGTTCTTCCTGTCTACCTCCGTCGTCCTGTCATCGTTCCTGTTTTTGTTGTCCTTTCCTCCTTTTCTCCTCGTTCGTTTCTTCCCTCGTTTCTTCATCGTTCGTGCTGTACTCTCGTTTTCTCTCATCCTTCTGTCTCCTTCCCTCTCTTTCTCCACTCTTCTTGTTCCTTCATCCTTCTTCTCTGCACCTGTTCGTTGTTCTCGTACTCTCGTTGTCTTCACCTCGTTCTTCTCTGTTCCTCGTTTGTCTTACTCGTCTTTCTCTACTCTCTTCGCTCTTCGTTTCCGTCATCGTTGTTCCTGTACCTCGTTCTGTCTTCTGTTTCTCCTCTTCTTTCTCTGTCACTGTGTTCTTGCACTGTTCTTCTCTCTCTGTCTCTCCTTCGTTCGTCATCGTTCTTGTTCCTTCTTCGTCTCCTCGTTCCGTTGTCTCCTCTGTCTCACCCTCCGTTCCGTTGTCTCCCTGTCTCACCCTCCGTTCCGTTGTCTCCCTTGTCTCACCTCCGTTCCGTTGTCTCCCTAGTCTTCACCCTCCGTTCCGTTGTCTCCCTGTCTCACCCTCCGTTCCGTTGTCTCCCTCTGTCTCACCCTCCGTTCCGTTGTCTCCCTCTGTCTCACCTTCCGTTCCGTTGTCTCCCTCTGTCTCACCCTCCGTTCCGTTGTCTCCCTGTCTCACCATCCGTTCCGTTGTCTCCCTCAGTCTCACCCTCCGTTCCGTTGTCTCCTCTGTTCACCCTCCGTTCCGTTGTCTCCCTCTGCCTCACCCTCCGTTCCGTTGTCTCCTTCTGTCTCACCTTCCGTTCCGTTGTCTCCCTCAGTCTCACCTCTTTCCGTTGTCTCCCTCTGTCTCACCTTCCGTTCCGTTGTCTCCCTCTGTCTCACCTTCTGTTCCGTTGTCTCCCTCTGTCTCACCCTCCGTTCCGTTGTCTCCCTGTCTCACCATCCGTTCCGTTGTCTCCCTGTTTCACCCTCCGTTCCGTTGTCTCCCTGTCTCACCCTCCGTTTCGTTGTCTCCCTGTCTCACCCTCCGTTCCGTTGTCTCCCTGTCTCACCCTCCGTTCCGTTGTCTCCCTGTCTCACCATCCGTTCCGTTGTCTCCCTCAGTCTCACCCTCCGTTCCGTTGTCTCCCTGTCTCACCATTCGTTCCGTTGTCTACCTGTTTCACCCTCCGTTCCGTTGTCTCCCTGTCTCACCCTCCGTTCCGTTGTCTCCCTCTGTCTCACCTTCCGTTCCGTTGTCTCCCTCTGCCTCACCATCCGTTCCGTTGTCTCCCTCAGTCTCACCTTCCGTTCCGTTGTCTCCCTCTGTCTTACCCTCCGTTCTGTTGTCTCCCTCAGTCTCACCCTCCTTTCCGTTGTCTCCCTCAGTCTCACCCTCCTTTCCGTTGTCTCCCTCTGTTTCACCTTCCGTTCCGTTGTCTCCCTCTGCCTCACCCTCCGTTCCGTTGTCTCCCTCTGTCTCACCTTCCGTTCCGTTGTCTCCCTCAGTCTCACCCTCCTTTCCGTTGTCTCCCTCAGTCTCACCCTCCGTTCCGTTGTCTCCCTCTGTCTCACCTTCCGTTCCGTTGTCTCCCTCTGTCTCACCTTCCGTTCCGTTGTCTCCCTCAGTCTCACCCTCCTTTCCGTTGTCTCCCTCAGTCTCACCCTCCGTTCTTTTGATTATCCCAACTCCTTGAGTTTTAGTCTGAGCTCTTCTCTTCGACCTCTTCCTTCTCCTCCCCTATTTTTGTCCTCTTGTTCTCCTACTTATCCTTCTCCTCTCCACCTGTCTCGTTCTCCTCTTCCTACTAATTTTCTTACTACTTTTACCTCCACTTCCTATTCCTGTTCCAAATACTTTCCCCCATATACTCCTCCCTCCTCTTCCTTCTTGTCATCCTCAACCTCCGCCTCTGCCTCCTCCTCCTCTGCCTCCTCTTCCTCGTCCTCCTCTGCCTCTTCCTCCTCCGCCTTTGCCAAAGCCTCAGCCTCCTCCTCCACCTCAGCCTCCTCTGCCTCCTCCTCCTCCTCCGTTTGCCAAAGCCTCAGCTCCTCCTCCACCTCAGCCTCCTCTCCTCCTCCTTCTCCTCCGCTTTGCCAAAGCCTCAGCTTCCTCCACCTCAGCCTCCTCTGCCTCCTCCTTCTCCTCCGCTTTGCCAAAGCCTCAGCTCCTCCTCCACCTCTGCCTCTCTGCCTCCTCCTTCTCCTCCGCCTTTGCCAAAGCCTCAGCCTCCTCCTCCACCTCTGCCTCCTCTGCCTCCTCCTCCTCCTCCGCCTTTGCCAAAGCCTCAGCCTCCTCCTCCACCTCAGCCTCCTCTGCCTCCTCCTTCTCCTCCGCCTTTGCCAAAGCCTCAGCCTCCTCCTCCACCTCAGCCTCCTCTGCCTCCTCCTTCTCCTCCGCCTTTGCCAAAGCCTCAGCCTCCTCCTCCACCTCTGCCTCCTCCTCCGCCTTTCATCTCCAGAGCTCAGGCGTCAACGAGCTGGAAAATTTAGATGATGGCAACTGATGGGGAAAGGAAGGTAATGCAGCCGCTGTGTGTGTACTCACCTATTTGTACTCACCTATTTGTGGTTGCAGGGGTCGAGTCATAGCTCCTGGCCCCGCCTCTTCACTGATTGCTACTAGGTCCTCTCTCTCCCTGCTCCATGAGCTTTATCAAACCTAGTCTTAAAACTATGTATGGTTCCTGCCTCCACTATGTCGCTTTCCAAGCTATTCCACTTCCTGACAACTCTATGACTGAAGAAATACTTCCTAACATCCCTTTGACTCATAGGAGTCTTCAACTTCCAATTGTGACCCCTTGTTTCTGTGTCCCCTCTCTGGAACATCTTGTCTCTGTCCACCTTATATATTCCTCGCAGTATTTTATATGTCGTTATCATGTCTCCCCTAACCCTCCTGTCCTCTAGTGTCGTCAGGCCGATTTCCCTTAACCTTTCTTCGTAGGACAATCCCCTTAGCTCTGGGACTAGTCTTGTTGCAAACCTTTGCACTTTCTCTAATTTCTTGACGTGCTTGACCAAGTGTGGGTTCCAAACTGGTGCTGCATACTCCAGTATGGGCCTGACGTATATGGTATACAGAGTCTTGAATGATTCCTTGGTGAGGTATTGGAACGCTATTCTTAGGTTTGCCAGCCGCCCGTATGCTGCAGCAGTTATCTGATTGATGTGTGCCTCAGGAGATGTGCTCGGTATTATACTCACCCCAAGATCTTTTCTTTGAGTGAGGTTTGCAGTCTTTGGCCACCTAGACTATACTCTGTCTGCGGTCTTCTTTGCCCTTCCCCGATATTCATGACTTTACATTTGGCAGGGTTAAATTCAAGGAGCCAGTTACTGGACCAGGCTTACAGCCTGTCCAGGTCTCTTTGTATTCCTGCCTGATCCTCGACTGATTTGATTCTTCTCATTAACTTCACATCATCTGCAAACAGGGACACTTCTGAGTCTATCCCTTCCGTTATGTCATTCACATATACCAAAAACAGTACAGGTCCTATGACTGACCCTTGTGGAACTCCACTCGTCACAGGTGCCCACTCTGACATCTCGTCACGTACCATGACTCGTTGTTGCCTCCCTGTCAGATATTCTCTGATCCATTGCAGTGCTTTTCCTGTGTGTGTGTGTGTGTGTTGGTAGGTGTGTGTGTGTGTGTGTGTGTGTGTGTGGGTGTGTGTGTGTGTGTGTGTGTGTGTGTGCGTATACGTGCGTGTGCATGTGCGCTGACGTATGCTCACTCACCTACATGTAATCCTGTATTTAAAGAGCTCAGTCTCAGCTCTTTGCTTCGCTTTACGTCACACGACTGACTTTACAAATTCCCTGCCTGGTGAGTCATGGTGTAACTCTCCTTAAAGTCGTGTATGGTGTCTGACTCGATCACTTCCTCGTCTCAAGTCATTCCACTTCCTAACCTCAGTGTTTTTCAAGGCATTCTACCTAACATCCCTCTAATAATTACCGATTATTAACTTCCACCTGTGTCATCTTGTTTCCAATCTCGCCTATCAGTTATGTCTCCCTCGGTGGTTCTTTTATGAGGTTTATTTCTTTTTTTTTTTAACTCATCTCGAAAGCTCCAGCTGCGGGTCATCATCTGACTAAGACCAGCGTCAGGAAACACTTGTCTTGTTTCCTGACAAACCTTACCTAACCTCTCGAAGGCCTACCATCTCGGCTATGGGGACAAAGATGTCTTGTTGAAAAATTATTTTCAATTTCTCTAATTACTTTGTACGACTGATGAAGTGAGGGGCCCTGGGTAGATGCTGAATACTCCACGGTAGGTCTGACAGGTGTAGTGTAAGGGCCCTGGGTAGGTGCTGAATACTCCACGGTAGGTCTGACAGGTGTAGTGTAAGGGCCCTGGGTAGATGCTGAATACTCCACGGTAGGTCTGACAGGTGTAGTGTAGGGGCCCTGGTTAGGTGCTGAATACTCCACGGTAGGTCTGACAGGTGTAGTGTAAGGGCCCTGAGTAAATGCTGAATACTCCACGGTAGGTCTGACAGGTGTAGTGTCCTCAGTGACTCATACTTGAGAGACCTTCAACCCATCGTTAATTAGCTAGGAGCGCATGTGCCACCGGCACTATAGTCTCTTTTTGAAGAATGAGATACTTGAATTTTTTTATCGAGGAAACGTTTCGCCAGCCAGTGGCTTCTTCAGTCCAATACAGAGAAAAAAACAGTGGAAGATGAGGAAGAGAATGAGGTAATCAGTCCCTCAGCCTGGAGTCGATGTGTTCAGTCCATCAATCTTGAGAAAAGTACAGCATATGCTGTTATGTAAACCATTACATCACATTTTCTTCATTAGCATCGGACGATATGCTCGCTACCATGCTCACTCTTAAGGTTTGAAACCTTCCTTTCCCAGTCTGTTCTCCCTACTTTTACCTTTGCTAATACCCCAACTGTTTATCTGTTGAGAATATATACCAGCAGCCATTAAACTGACCATCCCTGTAAGTGTGCTCAAAGTCTCTTGCTGTTGTGTCTTCGCCAGTATTTTTATTCTCATTATTCTATCATGAGCACCACAGTGAAATGTAAAAATGTTTCCCTTCTGGCATATTGTTTACGTATATAAGGAGCAGTACTGGTCCCAGTACGGAGTCCTGTGGGACTCCGCTTCCCACCTCTACCCATCCTGATATCTTCCTGGTCATCACTGTCTCCTTTCACCTTAGGTATTCTGCGATTCATTGTAGTACCTTTCCCGTTCTCCCTGTCTGCTCTTCTATTATGTGGCTCAGTCTCTGGCTTCGTCAAGCATCAAATGCCTTCTTATAACCCAAGAATCTGCAGTTCACCCAACCGTCATTTATTGCTTCTATTTTGAATCTTATGTTTTTATTCCTAAAAACTTGACTTGCTTCTTTATTCTCTGGTATCGTCTTTCTTTTGCTTTCCTGTGCTCTGGCTGTGTTTTACTTGGCTACCTGACATTTTTGGATAAACCACTGAGTCCTTCTGATCTTCCTGATGCCACGTCTTATATACTGTGTTTATAACCATCATCCTCCAGCTCTCCCCAGATAATTAGTTTATTACATTCTGCATTGACTCTCCATCCATTTCTTTCTCGCTATACTTCACTAACGAAGGTTTAATTCTACCAGGTAGTTAAAGTTTAGTACTGCATGATCACTGACTTTACTATTAGTAACGAGTAAGAAGGGTTGGAATCGAGAGGGACGTGTTTAGCATAGACCAGTAGGCTCGCTGCAGTGCTCCTCAAATTCTTGGCCTCTTACTTCAACTAGTGGTCACCGCCTCCTGCTACGTCATCAGGGCCTTCACGCCTCACCTTTGTCAGTATTTAAGACTCCATTCTTATACTTCAGCTTCACATTGTTCCAGACTTTTGAGATGAACAATTCTCTAGGCTGAGGGACTGACCACCTCAAAATCTATTTTTCCGAGGTTGATAGACTGATTACATCATGCTTACCTCGCCACTACTTCTGTTTTGTCTCCAATTTATTATCCTCTGTATTTGACTGAAGAAGCCTAGCAATAAAGATGGCCAAGTGTTGCACGTGTGATCTACTCGTATATTTGTATACCATTTTCATCATATATCAACTCAGGTTGAGGGACTGATTACCTCAAACTCCTCATCTTTCACCATTCTTTTCTGCATTGGACCGAGAAAGCCAGTGGCTGGCGAAACGTTTCCAGGATAAAGATGCCTAAATGTTGCACAAATGTCTCATTAATCAACTTGATGGTTTCATAAACCATTTATGTGTGTTGCTGCAGTGTTTCTCCACACTGTGGTGTGTTGCTGCAGTGTTTCTCCGCACTGTGGTGTGTTGCTGCAGTGTTTCTCCACACTGTGGTGTGTTGCTGCAGTGTTTCTCCACACTGTGGTGTGTTGCTGCAGTGTTTCTCCACACTGTGGTGTGTTGCTGCAGTGTTCCTCCACACTGTGGTGTGTTGCTGTTTGAGATTATGATCAAGTTTCCTAGCACGAGGCTCAGCTGTGTTGTAGAAGCCATAGTTCTGGTTGAAGTTGTTTGATATGCTGATTACTGATGAGTCTAGAGTCCTGCGTTTGAAGTGTCTTCTTCTTTGACAATTCGTTCGCCATTGTAAGTGAAGACTAAGGTACTGAACACCTGCTCTTTGGCTGAGGGACTGATTACCTCACCTTCGACTTCTTCAGTCTTCTGTTTTTGTCTCTGTATTGTACTGATGAAGCCACTGGTTGGTGAAACCTCTACACAATAAAGACCCAGTTGTTGCACGTGTCGAATTCTTCAACTTGTAGGTATTATATACCACCGATGTTATGGTAAAACATCGAGACACCTCCACATAGGCATTACTGAACACAAATATGCCAGAATTATGACCCACTTAAACAGCGCCTGTGTTTCACACAGTTTGTGTGAAACACAGGCGTGACTGATGGTGCCTAAGAGTTTGGCTAGGTGTTTGGCTAGAGTCCCTGATAGTTTGTTGGAGACGCTGCTTGTTCTAGATGGGTCTCAATGGAATTCTGGATTGTGTGTCTTCGGCAGGCCACATGTTCTGAAAGGTCTGATGTTTCTGGGAATGGTGTGTAGAGGTTTGTTTCATTGTTCCAACTTGTTCAAAATGTGGCTAATTTGGTGTAGGAAAGTTTGTTACAGTGCCCACTTGTATAGCTGTGAGAGGCTCGAAGACGTCCTGGCTGTTGATTATATTAAGCAGCTTAGATCTCAAGTCCGTAGTGTTCAAAATGACAACACCTCCATCTTTGTTGGCAGTGGTGAATCTGATGTTAGTATCTTCTACGTACCGACGACGTACGTAGAACTGGAGAGCTGTGTGGGGAGGGCTGCAGTAAAGATGCCTTGAACATTGCAATTCTGGAAATCAAAGGTATCTTGGGGTCTGTAGCCTTTATCGATGCAGTGGAGATCTTATTGTGGTCTATTCATGCCTTCAGCAAATTTGAGGCCTAAGATGAGTGTTTCAGTTTCTGTGCTTCCGACTGGCCGAGAAGTTTCCTGAAGATCCTGATTCTGCTGAATGTTGGCAGTGGTGATTCCAATGCAGATTATTTCAGCTGTCCGACTGTCCATGTGGTCGTCTGAGGCTGGTATCCCTGTTACCTGGCAGGGAGTCAGGGGTAAGACTAGGCATGGTCGTTGGTATCCCTGTTACCTAGCAGGGAGTCAGGGGTAAGACTAGGTATGGTCGTTGGTATCCCTGTTACCTAACAGAGTCAAGGGTAAGATTGGGCATGGCAGTTGGTATCTCTGTTACCTAGCATGGTAGTTGGTATACCTGTTATCTAGCATGGTAGATGGTATCCCTGTTACCTAGCATATTAGTTGGTATCCCTGTTACCTAGCAGGAAGCCAAGGGTAAGACTGGTCATGATAGTTGGTATTTAGGTTCGATCCAAGGAAGGGGAATCAGGTTCATCTCCCTGGATCAAGAGCCTCTCACCAGCATCAAGAGTCCTCGAGGATCTCAGGTGCTTCAGCCAAACATCCTTCAAGGGAAGGGGGATTCCTCCATGTCTGTGAAGGGTTCTTGATCCAAGGAGTTGGAGCTACGTTTCCTTGCCTTGGATCGGATCTGATTATCTCCAGTTCTCCAAGCGACGAATGACCTCCCTTGAGGAGCAATGATGTCTAGTGAGTTCGTGAGGTCTAGTGAGTTCGTGAGGTCTAGTGAGTTCGTGAGGTCTAGTGAGTTCGTGAGGTCTAGTGAGTTCGTGAGGTCTAGTGAGTTCGTGAGGTCTGGCGAGTTCGTGAAGTCTAGTGAGTTCGTGAGGTCTAGTGAGTTCGTGAGGTCTAGTGAGTTCGTGAGGTCTAGTGAGTTCGTGAGGTCTAGTGAGTTCGTGAGGTCTAGTGAGTTCGTGAGGTCTAGTGAGTTCGTGAGGTCTAGTGAGTTCGTGAGGTCTAGTGAGTTCGTGAGGTCTGGCGAGTTCGTGAGGTCTGGCGAGTTCGTGAGGTCTAGTGAGTTCGTGAGGTCTAGTGAGTTCGTGAGGTCTAGTGAGTTCGTGAGGTCTAGTGAGTTCGTGAGGTCTGGCGAGTTCGTGAGGTCTAGTGAATTCGTGAGGTCTAGTGAGTTTGTGAGGTCTAGTGAGTTCGTGAGGTCTAGTGAGTTCGTGAGGTCTAGTGAGTTCGTGAGGTCTAGTGAGTTCGTGAGGTCTAGTGAGTTCGTGAGGTCTAGTGAGTTCGTGAGGTCTGGCGAGTTCGTGAGGTCTAGTGAATTCGTGAGGTCTAGTGAGTTCGTGAGGTCTAGTGAGTTCGTGAGGTCTAGTGAGTTCGTGAGGTCTAGTGAGTTCGTGAGGTCTAGGACACTTCCCTCCTAGCGTAAGTGTGGGTGTCGCTTAAAAAGAACAGTTCTCTCCCAACTGTAGCACCAGAAATCCCACAAGCAAAAATACACACGTTATGTCTCTGACAGTACCTTCCTACAGAAAGCCATAGTCCTCTGTGCAAATACAAGTCCCTCAAAATACACACTGAAAGATTAAAATATCCGAAAACTCATTACGCTGAAAAGACTGTCTAAAAATACACAGACAAGTAGCATCACTGTGATGAGGTGCCTCAGCGCAGCGCGCTCCCGTGATTATGTTCCAGGAAACAGCTTTTTCAAGATGCGCACATCACTGGTCGATACTCGTGTCTTTAGGAAATGGAAAGTCCAAGGCAAGAGAAGAATCCCTGCACATTTCCATTTCCTTGCACGCACGCACTCACACTCGACTCGACCCCTGCAACCACAAATAGGCGAGTACACGTACGTGCCCATACACATACACACGGACGGGGAAAGGCTGCAAATGGATCGGGACAAACTGGAGGGTTGATTAGATAAATGGTTGCTTGAATTAAACAAGGCTATGAAGACTGGGGAAGGACCCAGAAGACCGGACACGGAGTAAAAAATCGGGGGAACAGAGGCTGCAGACCTCATTCAAAGAGAGTAGGCATAGTTCCTACCATATCGCCAGAGGCTCACAAACTGAATAACCTCTGCAACCAATGCTCACCTGGCAAATCTGAGAGTGGTCTTCAGGAATCTCAACAAAGAGTCATTCTGGGTGCTTTGTATAACTTATGTCAGGTCCATCTTGGAGTATGCAGCACCAGTATGGAACCCACACCTGAGGAAGCATGTTAAGAAACTGGAGAAAGTGCAGAAGTATGCAATGAGACTAGTTCCAAAGCAAAGGTGTATGAGCTACGATAAGAGACTAAACGAATTGAATCTTAAAGACCATGGAGGACAGAAGGACCAGGCGAGACATGATAACATAAAAAATACCCAGAGGAAATGTTTGAGCGGACAGGGCAGGCTGTTTGAGAGGCGAGCAACAGGTACTCGGGGGCACAGCTGGAAGTCACAAGGATGTCAGGAAGTATTTCTTCAGTCTCCTGATGGTCAGTAAGTGGAATGACCTCGAGGAAGACGTGGAGGCAGACTATACGTAGTTTTAAGAGTAAGGACGATAGGGTCCACGCGGCTAGGAATCTGGCAGGGGGCAAGCTGAGAGGGACGGAGGACTAGGAGCTGAAACTCGACCCCTGCATGTATATATAGGTGAGTACATATACTGCAGGCGAGTACACGCACACGATGTTAACGCACAAGTGGAGAGTGTAGAGCAATATATGAGAGTGCTGAGCTAAAATATAGAGAAGACAAAAGCGACAAGTATTTAAAAATAAAATATTGAATAATATCATTGCAAGAGTCCATTGTTGACAACATGACAGAGATCTAAACATGGTAACACTCACCCCATCCTCTTAACTCACATAAGCATTTATGTGGATTTCTCTCATACGGGTTGCAACAAATTTCTAGGTTAGGTTAGGCTGTCCTCCATTCATAAAATAAAACCAATTATAATATACCACAAATAATATATATTTTTTTATTTTTTTTTTTATTAACACATCGGCCGATTCCCACCAAGGCAGGGTGGCCCGAAAAAGAAAAACTTTCATCATCATTCACTCCATCACTGTCTTGCCAGAAGGGTGCTTTACACTACAGTTATAAAACTGCAACATTTACACCCCTCCTTCAGAGTGCCGGCACTGTACCTCCCATCTCCAGAACTCAAGTCCGGCCTGCCGGTTTCCCTGAATCCCTTCATAAATGTTACTTTGCTCACACTCCAACAGCACGTCAAGTATTAAAAACCATATGCCTCCATTCACTCCTATCAAATACGCTCACACATGCTTGCTGGAAATCCAAGCCCCTCGCACACAAAACTTCCTTTACCCCCTCCCTCCAACCTTTCCTAGGCCGACCCCTACCCCGCCTTCCCTCCACTACAGATTTATACACTCTCGAAGTCACTCTGTCTCGTTCCATTCTCTCTACATGTCCAAACCACCTCAACAACCCCTCCTCAGCTCTCTGGACAATCGTTTTGGTAATCCCGCACCTCCTCCTAATTTCCAAACTCCGAATTCTCTGCATTATATTCACACCACACATTGACCTCAGACATGACATCTCCACTGCCTCCAGCCTTCTCCTCGTTGCAACATTCATCACCCATGCTTCACACCCATATAAGAGCGTTGGTATAACTATACTCTCATACATTCCCCTCTGTTTTGCAGCGCAAACGGAAATCATTGACCCACTGAGTGAAGTAGGTATAACTATGTCATGTTTTCACTGTGTAAGGTGCTTAAACAGTCTTTCATTTCACTATCTTGAGAACAGCGAAATAACTGGTTTTGGGCTGTGTTATGCCTTTACACCAGTAGACGCTTGGATAGAAAAGTAAAATTAAAACAAAATTAGAAAGGCAGAAAGGAATAATATTACGATTAAATTAGGAAAATATAACCTTGATAAATGAACTACAATCAGTGAAGGTTTCAGCATAAAAAAAATCAGACGACACTAAAAAAAACAGATACAATTAAAGAGAGGAATGAAGAATTTTTAAGAGAAAACGATGACGCAAAAGAAAATAGGCTTGGAAGTACAATACAAAATTATATTTTTGCAGGAATATCTAAGAAAAAGAGAAAACTAAAAGAACAGGTGGAGGAAGCTGGTTCAGGATAACTCTGATAATGTAAATAAAAGCTGCCACGAGATGATAGGACTGGAGACATCAATTCAAAACAAAGGTTAGTTATGCAAATATTACTAAAGAAAAGACGAGGATGAGCTGGTATTATTCTTGAAATAAAAGTTTTTTTTTTTTTTTTTTTTTTTGCAAATACATCTAAACTATTAAGGGAAACTGGTGATAGAAACAATACATGGGTTTCTGTTTTTTGATGTCCCGAAACAAAATAAAGAACAGAAAAGATCAAAGATGATGGACCCATCAAAGGGTATCAAAGATGATGAACCCATCAAAGGGTATCAAAGATGATGAACCCATCAAAGGGTATCAAAGATGATGGACCCATCAAAGGGTATCAAAGATGATGAACCCATCAAAGGGTATCAAAGATGATGGACCCATCAAAGGGTATCAAAGATGATGAACCCATCAAAGGATATCAAAGATGATGAACCCATCAAAGGGTATCAAAGATGATGGACCCATGTAGATGAATGGTTCAGAGAACCGACAAGTTATAAATTAAGCCACCTCTACGGCCTTGTGCTACACTTCTAACAAGATTGATGGACTGAACACATCGACTCCAGGCCGAGGGACTGATAACCTCAAACTCCTCCTCTCCTTACACCTTTCTACTTTGTATTGGACTGATGAAGCCACTGTGTGGCGAAACGTTTCCTCAATAAAGATACCCAAGTGTTGCATATGTGTCTAATTTATAATATGATGGACCCATCAAAGGGTATCAAAGATGATGGACCCATCAAAGGGTATCAAAGATGATGAACCCATCAAAGGGTATCAAAGATGATGGACCCATCAAAGGGTATCAAAGATGATGGACTCATCAAAGGGTATCAAAGATGATGGACCCATCAAAGGATATCAAAGATGATGGACCCATCAAAGGGTATCAAAGATGATGAACCCATCAAAGGGTATCAAAGATGATGGACCCATCAAAGGGTATCAAAGATGATGGACCCATCAAAGGGTATCAAAGATGATGGACCCATCAAAGGGTATCAAAGATGATGGACCCATCAAAGGGTATCAAAGATGATGAACCCATCAAAGGGTATCAAAGATGATGGACCCATCAAAGGGTATCAAAGATGATGAACCCATCAGAGGGTATCAAAGATGATGAACCCATCAAAGGGTATCAAAGATGATGAACCCATCAAAGGGTATCAAAGATGATGAACCCATCAAAGGGTATCAGAGATGATGAACCCATCAAAGGGTATCAAAGATGATGAACCCATCAAAGGGTATCAAAGATGATGAACCCATCAAAGGGTATCAAAGATGATGAACCCATCAGAGGGTATCAAAGATGATGAACCCATCAAAGGGTATCAAAGATGATGGACCCATCAAAGGGTATCAGAGATGATGAACCCATCAAAGGGTATCAAAGATGATGAACCCATCAAAGGGTATCAAAGATGATGGACCCATCAAAGGGTATCAGAGATGATGAACCCATCAAAGGGTATCAAAGATGATGAACCCATCAAAGGGTATCAAAGATGATGAACCCATCAAAGGGTATCAAAGATGATGGACCCATCAAAGGGTATCAAAGATGATGGACCCATCAAAGGGTATCAAAGATGATGGACCCATCAAAGGGTATCAAAGATGATGAACCCATCAAAGGGTATCAAAGATGATGGACCCATCAAAGGGTATCAAAGATGATGAACCCATCAAAGGGTATCAAAGATGATGGACCCATCAAAGGGTATCAAAGATGATGAACCCATCAAAGGGTATCAAAGATGATGAACCCATCAAAGGGTATCAAAGATGATGAACCCACCAAAGGGTATCAAAGATGATGGACCCATCAAAGGGTATCAAAGATGATGAACCCATCAAAGGGTATCAAAGATGATGAACCCATCAAAGGGTATCAAAGATGATGAACCCATCAAAGGGTATCAAAGATGATGAACCCATCAAAGGGTATCAAAGATGATGAACCCATCAAAGGGTATCAAAGATGATGAACCCATCAAAGGGTTGACACATTGCAAAGTGGATTACAGCGCTGAGGAACATATTATGATATACAAGTGAAGAGGGAAATGCTAGACATCACAGGCTGCTGGTAATAAAATTTACACAGAGTTACGTTAGGTTAGGTAAGGTTTGTCAGGAAATAGGACAGTTGTTTCCTGACTCGGGTCTTTAGTCATATGATGACCCGCAACTGAGGCTTTTGGTCATCTGACAGAGGCCTTCCGCTGGCTTACCCGTCCACATTTTAAAAATTATGGTTATAATTGCAACCATAATACAAAATAAATGCAAGACAAACTGAACGAGGGAAACTATGGTTAATGATTGATAAGATGTGAGCTTATAGAAACTAGAAGAAAGATTTCAGAGGGAAGAAGAATTGTAAAAGAATTAATAAACAGTTCTTATAGGTGACTCGTGGCCATGCCATTTGGACTCCGGGCCAAGACACTGGGACTCCAGGCCAAGACACTGGGACTCCGGGCCAAAAGACACTGGGACTCCGGGCCAAAAGACACTGGGACTCCTTAGACGCCACTGACTCCTGGAGGTCACTGATTCCTGCCAGTCACTGTGACCCTTTGCCAGTCACTGTGACCCTTTGCCAGTCACTGTGACCCTTTGTCAGTCACTGTGACCCTTGGCGGTCACTGACATCTGGTCACTGTGACCCCTGGTGGTCACTGCCATCTGGTTACTGTGACCCATGGTGGTCACTGCCATCTGGTCACTGTGACCCATGGTGGTCACTGCCATCTGGTCACTGTGATCCATGGTGGTCACTGCCATCTGGTCACTGTGACCCCTGGCGATCACTGTGACCCTGTGATGTAGGTCAACTTTGCTTGTGAGGCCAGAGGTTGACCTAACCAACCATTGTAAATTGTCACACCTTGCCCTAGCAGGGAAGTGTTAAAAATGTAGAAAGACTCCTGGAACCTGGGTCTGATGGTTCCAGGAGTCATTCCTTTGTGACAAGTACAAATGGTGTCCCCCATAGGGAGGTGACCCCCAAAACCTGGAGTTAAGGAAAAGGGGGGGGGGGTTCAGGCAGGATATAAGCACTAGGATACAGCTAAGAAAGGAGACTTGGGGAGAGCCTTGCCTGTGTGCAGAGGGCTCTGGAGAAAGCTCTGGGGAGAGCTGGAGAGTCTCTGTTGGAGACTCTAGGCAGAGTACTGGATTGAAGCCGTGCTCGTGCTGTGTAGGTCTTGGGACCTGCGCCTAGAGTCTGACTTGGTTCCTGAGGTGACCCGCTCTCTGAACGTATATTGTAAATAAATATTCTTCTGTGTCAGTTAAATCGTAGCCCTTGTGGAGGTGGAGTGAGTGAGTGGGCGAGGGTAGTGAGAGGCGTGGACTCGCCACTGACTCACATTACCTCCGCTCTGGTCACTCGACTTGCCTGAGGAGTGCAACGGACAAGTGAAGTAGTAGCAGCAGCAACACACACAACAAGAGGCATTCTTGAGTTTCCCCAGCGCTGGGGCTTCGGCCCAAAGCTGGGGTGTGGTTCCAAAAGGATCCTGTAGTGCTTGCTGCCTTTGCACTTCCTGACACCGTCTGCTGCTATGCAGCTGCCTCACCCTTTGAGTCCAGTGTGGGCGGGGTTTGAGGCAGCCCAAGGTGCCTAGCTTCTTCCTCCAAGCCTCGTGGGGACAGGGATTGAGGCTAGGCCTGGCGACAATTGGTTCCAGAGGATGAGGAGGTACTTGTACCTCCTCCTATGGTAGACATTGGTCTGAGAAACTCCCATGACAGGGAACCAAGGCCGGGCTACCTCTTGGGAAAGGCCCTGGCCGGGCGCTTATACAGGTGAATCTACAACAACATCCTGCGTACTCCCTTCATTTACTCTCCATGTTCTCATTATTCCCATTATTATTATTAATCATCTTTCACCCCTCCATATGACAACCCCTGGCGGCCATTTTAACCAATGACAACCACTGTGATCCCTGGCGGTCACTGTCACTCTTAGCGGTCACTGTGACTCCTGGTGGTCACTGTCACCACTGGTGGTCACTGTCACCCCTGGTGGTCACTGTGACTCCTGGTGGTCACTGTGACCGCTGGCGGTCACTGTCACCCCTGGCGTCACTGTCATGTTTGGTGGTCACTGTCACGCTTGGTGGTCACTGTCACCACTGGTGGCCACTGTCACCCCTTGTGGTCAATGTGACTCCTGGTGGTCAATGTCACCCCTTGTGGTCACTGTGACTCCTGGCGGTCACTGTCACCCCTGGCGTCACTGTCACGCTTGGTGGTCACTGTCACCACTTGTGGTCACTGTGACTCCTGGTGGTCAATGTCACCCCTTGTAGTCACTGTGACTCCTGGTGGTAATAAACTCTGACCTTTAACACTCTTCCCCATTCATAGCTCTCTCCAGACTCTGCTCTTCCACCTCTCCAGACTCTGCTCTTCCACCTCTCCAGACTCTGCTCTTCTACCTCTCCAGACTCTGCTCTTCCACCTCTCCAGACTCTGCTCTTTCACCTCTCCAGACTCTGCTCTTCTACCTCTCCAGACTCTGCTCTTCCACCTCTCCAGACTCTGCTCTTTCACCTCTCCAGACTCTGCTCTTTCACCTCTCCAGACTCTGCTCTTCCACCTCTCCAGACTCTGCTCTTCCACCTCTTCAGACTCTGCTCTTCCACCTCTCCAGACTCTGCTCTTCCACCTCTCCAGACTCTGCTCTTTCACCTCTCCAGACTCTGCTCTTCCACCTCTCCAGACTCTGCTCTTCCACCTCTTCAGACTCTGCTCTTCCACCTCTCCAGACTCTGCTCTTCCACCTCTCCAGACTCTGCTCTTCCACCTCTCCAGACTCTGCTCTTCCACCTCTCCAGACTCTGCTCCTCTACCTCTCCAGACTCTGCTCTTCCACCTCTCCAGACTCTGCTCTTCCACCTCTCCAGACTCTGCTCTTCCACCTCTCCAGACTCTGCTCTTTCACCTCTCCAGACTCTGCTCTTTCACCTCTCCAGACTCTGTTCTTCCACCTCTCCAGACTCTGTTCTTCCACCTCTCCAGACTCTGCTCTTCCACCTCTTCAGACTCTGCTCTTCCACCTCTCCAGACTCTGCTCTTCCACCTCTCCAGACTCTGCTCTTCCACCTCTCCAGACTCTGCTCTTCTACCTCTCCAGACTCTGCTCTTCCACCTCTCCATACTCTGCTCTTCCTTCTCTCCAGACTCTGCTCTTTCACCTCTCCAGACTCTGCTCTTCCACCTCTCCAGACTCTGCTCTTCCACCTCTTCAGACTCTGCTCTTCCACCTCTCCAGACTCTGCTCTTCTACCTCTCCAGACTCTGCTCTTCTACCTCTCCAGACTCTGCTCTTCCACCTCTCCAGACTCTGCTCTTCCACCTCTTCTTGTTCCTTCCTCTCATCTTTTGTTTCTCCTCTCCACTTTCATTCATCTCATTCTCCTGTCCCCCTCTCTTCTATTTATCTTATCCTCCTTTCTTTTTCCTTTTCCTTTTATTCTCCTAACCTGTCCTATTTCGTCTATCCTTCTCCCTTTCATCTTTCACCTATCCTTCTTTTATAATCTGTTATTTTCCTATCTTCATCCTCTCTTCTCACTCATCTATCTACCTCCTTGCCTTATCCTGTTCTCATTCGTGAATTCTTTTATTTCTTTCATTCTTCTTTATCCTTTTCTTCTCTTCCTGCTCTTCTCCCTGCCAACACTCACTATCATTATTTTGCCTCTGTCTTGCCTGCTGTGATCCGTCTTCGGTTTCTCAATATCATCCCTTCTCCCTTCTCTCTTCTTTCCCTCCTCTCTTTCCCCCTCATCTTCTTTCCTCTCTTTCTAGTTAACTCTCTATCTTTTTTCTCTTATACCATCCACATCTTCCTTACATAATTTCACCCTTGCTTATTCCCTCTCCCTCCCTCTCTATTTATCCATTCCTTGCTCTCATTCTCCCTCTATCCACTCTGAATCATCCTCTTCCTCCATTTATCCAGCCTCTCCTTGTTTCTTTTTATTTACTCTTAAAGGTTCAACAGTGGTTAAGATTTCTCTCATTTATTTTGCAAGCCAAGAGCTCTTGCCCAACATCAGCTAGTTTAAAAATCTGCCCCTCTCACTCTTCCTATCTCTCCATCCCCCCTCCTCTGTCTGTCTGTCTGTCTGTCTGTCTGTCTCTCTTTATCTCTCTCTCTCTCTCTCTCTCTCTCTCTCTCTCTCTCTCTCTCTCTCTCTCTCTCTCTCTCTCTCTCTCTCTCTCTCATTCTAGGAAGCAAGAGAATGTTTCATTAAAGTTATCAAATAGTGCAAATAAGATGTGCGACCGAGAGGGGTGTCCCTGGTACCCAGAGCTATAGCTAAATATCCATCAAGAGGCCCAGCAGCTGCAGGTCAACGCCTTTCAATGGGCCAAGTAGCTTTATGTGAACACTTATGAGGATCAGACGTGCTCAGCTCAAAACTCGGAAGAGGCCCAGGAGCTGAAGAAGGACCTGGAACTGAAGCCAAACACTCAGTGCCCCGGAGCTGTAGCTCACCCCTTATTCAAGAGGCTGATGAATAAGACATGTAAAGCATCTGGGTGTATTTTGAAGACGTTTCGCCACCCAGTGGCTTTTTCAATCCAGCACCGAGGAGGTAATCAGTCCCTCAGCGAAGACAGTGAAGAAGCAGGTAATCAGTCCCTCAGCGAAGACAGTGAAGAAGCAGGTAATCAGTCCCTCAGCGAAGACAGTGAAGAAGCAGGTAATCAGTCCCTCAGCGAAGACAGTGAAGAAGCAGGTAATCAGTCCCTCAGCGAAGACAGTGAAGAAGCAGGTAATCAGTCCCTCAGCGAAGACAGTGAAGAAGCAGGTAATCAGTCCCTCAGCGAAGACAGTGAAAAAGGAGGTAATCAGTCCCTCAGCGAAGACAGTGAAAAAGGAGGTAATCAGTCCCTCAGCGAAGACAGTGAAGAAAGAGGTAATCAGTCCCTCAGTGAAGAAGGAGGTAATCAGTCCCTCAGCGAAGACAGGTGTACAGTCCATTATCCTTGATAAAACTAGAGCATATAAATAAGGCCGGACACTTGTGTACTGGAGCCAGAGATGTGCAGCAGAGTAATGGCGCAGGTCACGCACGAGAGTTAGGCCAGAAGTTAACAGAAGGGTTGTAGAAGATATCCTCTGTACCATGATTCTATGAAGGTGCCGTGTCACACAAATGTTACCTAATGACATATGATGCTGACAAATTGAAGATACATGTTCAACACTTGTGTGTAAGATACGTTTGCAACACCTGGGTGTAAGATACGTTTGCAACACCTGGGTGTAAGATACGTGTGCAACACCTGGGTGTAAGATACGTGTGCAACACCTGGGTGTAAGATACATGTACAACACCTGGGTGTAAGATACGTGTACAATACCTGGGTGTAAGATACATGTTCAACACCTGGGTGTAAGATACGTATGCAGCACCTGGGTGTAAGATACATGTACAACACCTGGGTGTAAGATACGTGTGCAACACTTGGGTGTAAGATACATGTTCAACACCTTGGTGTAAGATACATGTACAACACCTGGGTGTAAGATACGTGTACAACACCTGGGTGTAAGATACGTGTGCAACACTTGGGTGTAAGATACATGTTCAACACCTTGGTGTAAGATACATGTACAACACCTGGGTGTAAGATACATGTTCAACACCTGGGTGTAAGATACGTGTGCAGCACCTGGGTGTAAGATACATGTACAACACCTGGGTGTAAGATACGTGTGCAACACTTGGGTGTAAGATACATGTACAACACCTGGGTGTAAGATACGTGTGCAACACCTGGGTGTAAGATACGTGTGCAGCACCTGGGTGTAAGATACATGTACAACACCTGGGTGTAAGATACGTGTGCAACACTTGGGTGTAAGATACATGTACAACACCTTGGTGTAAGATACATGTTCAACACCTGGGTGTAAGATACGTGTGCAGCATCTGGGTGTAAGATACATGTACAACACCTGGGTGTAAAATACGTGTGCAACACTTGGGTGTAAGATACATGTTCAACACCTGTTTGTAAGATACGTGTGCAACAAATGGGTGTAAGATACGTGTGCAACACCTTGGTGTAAGATACGTGTGCAACACCTTGGTGTAAGATACGTGTGCAACACTTGGGTGTAAGATACATGTTCAACTCCTGGGTGTAAGATACATGTACAACACCTTGGTGTAAGATACGTGTGCAACACCTGGGTGTAAGATACGTGTGCAACACCTGGGTGTAAGATACGTGTGCAACACCTGGGTGTAAGATACGTGTGCAACACCTGGGTGTAAGATACGTGTGCAACACCTGGGTGTAAGATACGTGTGCAACACCTGGGTGTAAGATACATGTGCAACACCTGGGTGTAAGATACGTGTGCAACACTTGGGTGTAAGATACATGTTCAACACCTGGGTGTAAGATACATGTACAACAACTTGGTGTAAGATACGTGTGCAACAAATGGGTGTAAGATACGTGTGCAACACCTGGGTGTAAGATACGTGTGCAACACCTTGGTGTAAGATACGTGTGCAACACTTGGGTGTAAGATACATGTTCAACTCCTGGGTGTAAGATACATGTACAACACCTTGGTGTAAGATACGTGTGCAACACCTGGGTGTAAGATACGTGTGCAACACCTTGGTGTAAGATACGTGTGCAACACCTGGGTGTAAGATACGTGTGCAACACCTGGGTGTAAGATACGTTTGCAACACCTGGGTGTAAGATACGTGTGTAACACCTGGGTGTAAGATACGTGTGTAACACCTGGGTGTAAGATACGTGTGTAACACCTGGGTGTAAGATACGTGTGTAACACCTGGGTGTAAGATACGTGTGTAACACCTGGGTGTAAGATACGTGTGCAACACCTGGGTGTAAGATACGTGTGTAACACCTGGGTATCTTTATGAAGACATTTCGCCTTCTAATGGATTTCTTTTGGGTATTGCACAATATAGCACAGATGTAATGATGTTTGTATGACACAGCAACACTAGGGAATCTGATCCAACTCTTGGTCCTGACTTTCTTCTACTAATGGGTCCTGCTCACCTTTGACGATGTCTTCGATTGCTGCACCTCTCTTGACTACAGTCTTATATTCATCCATTTGGGACAGTTTTTATTTGATCTAATTTTTTCTCCAGATTGTTAACAAGTGTCTCCTTGTTTCTAAAGTATAGCAGGTTAATTCTTCTAGTGGGTTCTGTCAATTTATATAAATTAAAAAAAAAGTTCTGGATAATCTGAAAGTAGTTGCTTGACTCTAGACTGACAGTCAAGGAATTTCTTTCATGTTGAAAATGGTATAAAATACCGAGAAGTTGATGAGGAAGACACATGTGCAACAGTTGCGTTTATTTATTGTTGAAACGTTTCGCCTATGCGAAGGTTTCTTCAGTCCAATACCGAGAATGAGTTGAAGGCAGCAGTAGTGACGAGGTCAAGATGATGGACTGATTACATCATCTTTACCTCGTCACTTCTGCTGCCTTTAATACATTTCTGTGTCTGACTGAAGAAGCCTACCATGTAGGCCAAACATTTCAACAATAAAGACACCCAACTGTTGCACACGTATCTTACTCATCGAATTTCTTTCAATTTGGTTAAAATTAAACACTTCCTGATACTGCTTCATTTTTATCCCTTTGACGATACCTAAGTTTGGGGGGTCACTGTTACTCACTTAAGATCTAATACATTTCCTTCAGATATTTGCACATATTCAGGTCTAGTGTCATTATCCTCAGTTCAGTTCAGACTCTCAGGTAAGGACCCACTAGGGGCGAGGGGGAAGTGGGGACAGAAGAAGAATAGCCGGTGAGAGGAAGAACTGAAGGAGAAGAGAAAGAGTCAGGACTAAACCCAACAGTCTAACTACTTTAGGAAGATAATTATCCTCAGATTATATCCGATTCTTTGAATCAAACTATGTTTTGGTAATTGCAATCATATCTATGTTTTATGTAAATAAAATTATTCTTAACTCATTTAATTTGTTCCTGCCACTGAAACTTTTAGTGTAATTATAAACTGTTTTTTCTTCTATCATTCCTTTGTTCTTTTGTCTTTTCTTGGTTTTTGCTGGTTATATAAAGCATTTATTTCATGAATTCCTTCCCTAGCAAACACAATACTTTTATCAAAGAAAGATGTTTTAGTTTCCAATTAACTTTTCCCTGGAAACCTTACCGTACTAACCGTGCCTGCTATTTACTTAAATGGCCCTTGATAGCCTTTCGTTCTCGACCTTTAGTCGAGATAAAACGCCACATATCACCGGTATACAACATCTTTCTTTTATTATACCAGTAACCTTTTTTTATGAAGCCTTGCAACAACACTTCGCTTCTACCCTTTCAGACTTTACCTGCAACCCTCAGGCAAACGATGGATTCGTTCCCACTTCCATTCAGGATTCAACTCATCCTGCCCACTGTTGTAATATATTATTTGGTGATATAATTATGCCTGGTGGGGTCTGATAAAGACCCACTGTGATCTCTCTAATCCTCTTTTTGCGCTACCGCTCACAAGATGAGTTATAGTGTGCATAATAAAGCAGCCGCTCAGACGGCACAACTGACCGCTAAATCCACTCTCCCAGCACCAGGAACACAGACTCATAACCTTTCCTTCATGTCCCTCCCATTTACAGAACGCACGATCAGTGTATGTTACTTTAGTCTCAATCAGCAATAATTGGTTCATTTTAATCTTTCCTCTTACAGTCGTCTTAGAGCACAGCTAAAGTGTAAGTAGTTTCTAACTTGTCTCTATCATGATCTTTAGCTTCGTTTCTTACCAGTCTACCAGTGACCAACTTTCTCCACTATCCTCAAATTTGCTCACATGAATCCTCCTGATCTCCAACAGAAACAGTATATTTTGCTTGGCTTCTTCAAACTCCGCCTTCACCTGGTGGTACAGCTTTTACATCGTTGTTACCCATACTGAGGCTCACATTGACGTCTTCACTAAAGAACTCGCTACTCTGCACAGGTCAACAAATAATAATACAAATGATGGAATGATGGTGGAAGACTTCAATCACAAATACATAAATAGGAAATGTGTATCAGGATATCAGTGAATAATTAGTTTGTAACAGCTTATACTATCATGGCTCAAACGTGTAGTGATAAAATACGAAAATATAAACAGAGGTGCACAGCAGTAGGCCTACTAGCCCATGCTAGGCAGGTTATTCTCATAGCCAACTCCCATCACTTGTATATTTATCCAGCCTATTTAAAGTTCCCCAGTGTTAACAGTTTGCACTCTGGACTTACCAAAGATGGCTACCTAATTAATGTGAGCTGAGTGAAAAACTTGTTAACAAGACCTCATCAGTATTTCATTTAAAATAAACACACACCTTGAATTTCAATACAGTATGGTGATGGCATCAACATACAGGAAATGCGGAAAAAATATGAAAACAAACGTTAGAATATCTGAAGAGAAAACATTACCGGAAAAAAATGTTGAATAATAAAATAAATTAAGGTCATAGTACGAAAATAAAACACGTGTAAAGGAAGAGCCTCTTTTCTCGGACCGTCATCTGCAGGTCTCAGATGATGGTCAGAGACAGAGCTCTACCTGAGCTTGGCCAGTGGCTGCATCAGATTTGCTTATCAACATAGTAAACACCAACTGACTTACTGTGACATGTTAAGTACCAGATTCAGTGTGTTTGCATGTGATGTTGCAAGGTGAGCATGTGCAACACCGGGGAGTACTTGACCGCCAGTACTGGCATACTGGCGGTCAAGTATGCTAGTACTGGCATACTGGCGGTCAAGTATGCTAGTACTGGCATACTGGCGGTCAAGTATGCTAGTACTGGCATACTGGCGGTCAAGTATGCTAGTACTGGCATACTGGCGGTCAAGTATGCTAGTACTGGCATACTGGCGGTCAAGTATGCTAGTACTGGCATACTGGCGGTCAAGTATGCTAGTACTTGCATACTGGCGGTCAAGTATGCTAGTACTGGCATACTGGCGGTCAAGTATGCTAGTACTTGCATACTGGCGGTCAAGTATGCTAGTACTGGCATACTGGCGGTCAAGTATGCTAGTACTTGCATACTGGCGGTCAAGTATGCTAGTACTGGCATACTGGCGGTCAAGTATGCTAGTACTTGCATACTGGCGGTCAAGTATGCTAGTACTTGCGTACTGGGGGTCAAGTATGCTAGTAGTTGCATACTTTCGGTCAAGTATGCTAGTACTTGCATACTGGCGGTCAAGTATGCTAGTACTTGCATACTGGCGGTCAAATATGCTAGTACTTGCATACTGGCGGTCAAGTATACTAGTACTTGCATACTTGCGGTCAAGTATACTAGTACTTGCGTACTGGCGGTCAGGTATGCTAGTAGTTGCATACTTTCGGTCAAGTATGCTAGTACTTGCATACTGGCGGTCAAGTATGCTAGTACTTGCATACTGGCGGTCAAGTATGCTAGTACTGGCATACTGGCGGTCAAGTATGCTAGTACTTGCATACTGGCGGTCAAGTATGCTAGTACTGGCATACTGGCGGTCAAGTATGCTAGTAGTTGCATACTTTCGGTCAAGTATGCTAGTACTTTCATACTGGCGGTCAAGTATGCTAGTACTTGCATACTGGCGGTCAAGTATGCTAGTACTGGCATACTGGCGGTCAAGTATGCTAGTACTTGCATACTGGCGGTCAAGTATGCTAGTACTTGCATACTGGCGGTCAAGTATGCTAGTACTGGCATACTGGCGGTCAAGTATGCTAGTACTTGCATACTGGCGGTCAAGTATGCTAGTACTTGCGTACTGGGGGTCAAGTATGCTAGTAGATGCATACTTTCGGTCAAGTATGCTAGTACTTGCATACTGGCGGTCAAGTATGCTAGTACTTGCATACTGGCGGTCAAGTATGCTAGTACTTGCATACTGGCGGTCAAGTATACTAGTACTTGCATACTGGCGGTCAAGTATGCTAGTACTTGCATACTGGCGGTCAAGTATGCTAGTACTTGCGTACTGGCGGTCAAGTATGCTAGTACTTGCATACTGGCGGTCAAGTATGCTAGTACTTGCATACTGGCGGTCAAGTATGCTAGTATATGCATACTGGCGGTCAAGTATACTAGTACTTGCATACTGGCGGTCAAGTATACTAGTACTTGCATACTGGCGGTCAAGTATACTAGTACTTGCATACTGGCGGTCAAGTATACTAGTACTTGAATACTGGCGGTCAAGTATGCTAGTACTTGCATACTGGCGGTCAAGTATGCTAGTACTTGCATACTGGCGGTCAAGTATGCTAGTACTTGCGTAATGGCGGTCAAGTATGCTAGTACTTGCATACTGGCGGTCAAGTATGCTAGTACTTGCATACTGGCGGTCAAGTATGCTAGTACTTGCATACTGGCGGTCAAGTATGCTAGTACTGGCATACTGGCGGTCAAGTATGCTAGTACTTGCATACTGGCGGTCAAGTATGCTAGTACTTGCATACTGGCGGTCAAGTATACTAGTACTTGCATACTGGCGGTCATGTATGCTAGTACTTGCATACTGGCGGTCAGGTATGCTAGTACTTGCATACTGGCGGTCAAATATGCTAGTACTTGCATACTGGCGGTCAAGTATGCTAGTACTTGCATACTGGCGGTCAGGTATGCTAGTACTTGCGTACTGGCGGTCAAGTATGCTAGTACTGGCATACTGGCGGTCAAGTATGCTAGTACTTGCATACTGGCGGTCAAGTATGCTAGTACTTGCATACTGGCGGTCAAGTATACTAGTACTTGCATACTGGCGGTCATGTATGCTAGTACTTGCATACTGGCGGTCAGGTATGCTAGTACTTGCATACTGGCGGTCAAATATGCTAGTACTTGCATACTGGCGGTCAAGTATGCTAGTACTTGCATACTGGCGGTCAAGTATGCTAGTACTTGCGTACTGGCGGTCAAGTATGCTAGTACTTGCATACTGGCGGTCAAGTATGCTAGTACTTGCATACTGGCGGTCAAGTATGCTAGTACTTGCATACTGGCGGTCAAGTATGCTAGTACTTGCATACTGGCGGTCAAGTATACTAGTACTTGCATACTGGCGGTCAAGTATGCTAGTACTTGCATACTGGCGGTCACGTATGCTAGTACTTGCATACTGGTAGTCAAGTATGCTAGTACTTGCATACTGGCAGTCAAGTATACTAGACTTGCATACTGGCGGTCAAGTATGCTAGTACTTGCATACTGGCGGTCAAGTATGCTAGTACTTGCATACTGGCGGTCAAGTATACTAGTACTTGCATACTGGCGGTCATATGCTAGTACTTGCATACTGGCGGTCAAGTATGCTAGTACTTGCGTAATGGCGGTCAAGTATGCTAGTACTTGCGTAATAGCGGTCAAGTATGCTAGTACTTGCATACTGGCGGTCAAGTATGCTAGTACTTGCATACTGGCGGTCAAGTATGCTAGTACTTGCATACTGGCGGTCAAGTATGCTAGTACTTGCGTAATAGCGGTCAAGTATGCTAGTACTTGCATACTGGCGGTCAAGTATGCTAGTACTTGCGTAATGGCGGTCAAGTATGCTAGTACTTGCATACTGGCAGTCAAGTATGCTAGTACTTGCATACTGGCGGTCAAGTATGCTAGTACTTGCATACTGGCAGTCAAGTATGCTAGTACTTGCATACTGGCGGTCAAGTATGCTAGTACATGCATACTGGCGGTCAAGTATACTAGTACTTGCATACTGGCGGTCAAGTATGCTAGTACTTGCATACTGGCGGTCAAGTATGCTAGTACTTGCATACTGGCGGTCAAGTATGCTAGTACTTGCATACTGGCGGTCAAGTATGCTAGTACTTGCGTACTGGCGGTCAAGTATGCTAGTACTTGCATACTGGCGGTCAAGTATGCTAGTACTTGCATACTGGCGGTCAAGTATACTAGTACTTGCATACTGGCGGTCAAGTATGCTAGTACTTGCATAATGGCGGTCAAGTATGCTAGTACTTGCATACTGGCGGTCAAGTATACTAGTACTTGCATACTGGCAGTCAAGTATGCTAGTACTTGCATAATGGCGGTCAAGTATGCTAGTACTTGCATATTGGCGGTCAAGTATGCTAGTACTTGCGTACTGGTGGTCAAGTATGCCAGTACTGGCATACTGGCGGTCAAGTATACTAGTACTTGCATACTGGCGGTCACGTATGCTAGTACTTGCATATTGGCGGTCAAGTATGCTAGTACTTGCGTACTGGCGGTCAAGTATGCCAGTACTGGCATACTGGCGGTCAAGTATGCTAGTACTTGCGTACTGGCGGTCAAGTATGCCACTACTGGCATACTGGCGGTCAAGTGTGCCGAATTGACGAGGTGTTTTCATCTCTTGAGTCACAGCGAAACATTAATTGAAGTATAATACTATACATTACTACTAATAACAAGAGTATGTACAAACAGTAGCGTACATGACGTATCTGACACCAGGGGTGGATCCTTGCTTTGGCCTCCCCCATTAATAACTTTGAAATTTAAAAAAGCAGAAAAATAAATGATGATTGCAAGTGGATATTTTACACAGCACAGAACTGTCATGAGCAAATTGGAAATTAGAAAATTGGATGACATTAAAAATTCAGTGAATAGGTAATATAGGTAATACAGTGAATAGGAAATCCAGTCTCAAACTCAGCTTATTCTGCTAAGATAAATAGAACAGATTTACAGTCTGCGATCCAGCCTTAATTTCTGACAGTCGATCAATGACCTCATCCAAATTCACCTTCTTTGCATATTCATGTTCAGGTGAAAGTAATGTCTCTTTAACGGTAATCTTGGCAGCTTTCAAATGCCTCAGAAGTCGTCCAACTTCCACACTGATATCTTCATAAGAACATAAGAAAGGAGGAGGACTGTAGCAGGCCTACTGGCCCTTGCTAGGGATGTCTGACTCACTCATCTTGGTTTGATATTTTTAGCTCATTATTTATATCCCTTTGTTCATTCCTGTCTTCCATTATACATCACAATCATATCACCATAATTGTTCGTCTTTCCAGAGAGTGCAGATTCAGGACCCTCAGTCTGTCCTCGTAGGAAATATTTCTGATACACAGGATCAACTTTGTCATCCTTCTCTATGTTTTCCAGTGCATTTATGTCCATTTAGATCTGCGCAGCATAATCTAAATGAGGCCACTGCTGGTCTAGTACAGGCCAGCAGGCTTCCCTTAGTGTTCCTTCATTCTTATGTTACTAAAGTTGAAGTATAACCTGAGAACCCCTTTTATTAATACTTCTTAATATGAACCCAATAATTCTATTAGCTTTATGGAGAACACTTATGCACTGTTGTCTTGGTTTTAAATTACTGCTAACCAGAATTCCTAAATCTTTTTCGCAATGAGTGATTGAGATCTACATCATTCAGTTTATAAGTGTCATGGTTATTCTCTTTCCTCAGTCTTAGCATTTTACATTTGCTTACATTAATGCACCTGACTCTTCTCCGACCACTGCATCAACCTATCAAGATCTTTCTGTAGTGCTCTAATGTCATCATCAGAATTAATCTGTTGGCCTATTTTAGAGTCGTCGGCAAATTTGCTTATTTCGCTCTTTATTCCCTCGTGTATGTCGTTTATGTATACTGTGAACAAGGGGCCTAGCACTGACCCCTGTAGAGCACCACTCGTGACAAGTCCCCACTCTGATTTCTCCTCATTTATGCAAAGTCTGTGTTGCCTATCTGTAAATTACACTTCGAGTCAGGAGAGAATTTCCCTCCTATTCCGTGTGCTTCTACTTTCCTTAACAACCTCTTGTGTGGAACTCTATCAAAGGCCTTACTGAAGTCCATTTACGCAATATATTCATTACCATGATCTACCTCCTCAAATACTTTAGTGAATAATGTTAGTAAATTTTTAAGGCAGGAACGCCCTTTGAGATTCATTGATCAATTTATCATTTAAGGTGGCTTCGAATAGCCTCGGCAGTTATTGATCCCATATTTTTTCCTACAATTGAGGTAATGCAAATTGGTTTATAATTCAAAGCTAAGGACCTTTCTCCTGGTTTGTAGATAGGTATTGCATTGGCCATTTTCCTCTTATCTGGCACTATATCAGTCTGTAGTGATATGTTGAAAACAATACCAAATGGTCTGCTAAGTTCCTCTTTAAATTTGTTTAGTCCTTGAGAACAGTTCATCAGGGCCCTGTGATTTGTTTGGTTTTAATTTATCTATTTGTCCGAGAATCATATTACTAGTGACTGAGCATGCATAACTTTTTTCGTTGTGACCTATATAATTTTTTATGTTTGGAAGTTTGCTAGTATCTTCCTGCGATAAAACTGAGGGTAAATAAGTGCTGAAGACTGTACACATTTCTTTGTCACCGTCAGTGAGCTGACCTGAGCAACTTTTAAGTGGTCCTTTCTTCTCTCTAATCATACCCCTTTATACCTGAAAGAAATCTGTGTTCGTCTACAATTCCCTTGCGACTTTATTTTCATATTCTCAGAGAATTCAACCAAAAACTTTGTCAAATTTTGAATATACTTCCGGAGTCGCTCTTCTGTTGCAACAACCAAAGTGTTTGGCTGAATAACAGCAAAGACTGACAGAATTTGATGCATTACCTTAAAATAAATCTCCAATTCTTGATGAAATCGATCAAGACAATTAAATATATCCCTTTTTTACTTTTGACAATGTGATACCAGCATCTTATGCCGTCTCTAGTGGCATCCTTTATCGGAGCTTTACTCTCCCTCTTCCCTCAATAGAAAAGTTCCTTTCCTCACACTTTGTAATAACATAATGAATCGCCTTCTCCACAGTTTCATTTCGCTGATCTTAAGAAAAAGTTTTAAAACAAGAAACTTCGAAATACACTTTAAAGGCTGATTCCAACTGTTTGCAAATACTTGCGTGTTAATCATTTTCATATGACCTCACACAACAGAGAAAACTAACAGAAAAAGTAGAATCACATACAGTAGACAACAAAATCTGAGCTGATCTTGAGTCCACATTGTATTTGGGGTCGCACAGTAATTAAAGAGTTTTACTCAGATTTTCAAAATTTACCGTCATTTATTTCACAGCATCATAATAAGCCCTCCATCTCGTTTGGGAAAAATCTCTCTAGTGTTATGCCTACATTCTCCATCTGCTTTTCTCATCGATGAGGCGAAAGTAACAAAAATGAATGAAATCTCTACAAATTTCCAAAGAAAAGGTTACGTATGAAGAAGTGTTTACAAAACGAGTGCACTCAGTAAAAATTCAGAGAATTTGCGCAAGACACCAACAAAGCTTTAGGATTAATCTCTCTGATCTTTGACTGAACACCACCATAAATCCCTGCCATATTTGTAGCGCAGTCATACCCCTGACCAAGGCACAGTGCATCTCTTTCTCTCTTTCCATATGACTCTCGATAACTTCTGAGCAGCAGTCTTCCCTGCAATAGTTAAAAAGTCCAAGAATGATTCCTTTACTTCAACTATGTCACATTTAATACGGACGTATCTGATCACTGCGCACATCACACCAGTATGGGATACACCAGGAATGCTGTAACAAAGAATCTGAAAATACTTTTCTTCAAATCAGCCACTATTTTCTTACTGATGTAATTCTCCATAAAACAAAGGAACTCATTTCGAATCTTTGGAGATCAATACGAAACCATTTTCCTCCTAGATGGAACAGGAAACATAAGCCTCACAAAACGTTCTTTTAAAACTGAATCATAAACTAGCAACTCGACCAATTTCATGAATTTTCCTTTGCTGATAACATGTCCTCTTTGTGACTACTAAAAGAAAGATTTTGTTGAGCCAGAATCAAGAGTACGTCGAAGAGGCTATGCTAAATACCCTTCCATTCCTTTATCTTCTTGTCCACTCTTGATTGATGGTCTTGATCAATATTTGTTAAGCGTCATCCCTGCTCTCAAGATTTTCCATCTCTTCATGATGCTTAGAAGCCTCATAGTCAGACATCTGTGGGCTTAGCTTCCACTATGCTTGAAACCCAGTGATAAAACTGGATATTCTAATTTCAATGTCTTCAGGAGCAAACTGCCCAAAGCAAAAGCAAAATAAACTTTCTTTTGACGTCTTTTTTATTTTTCTCCTTTTCTTTGAACTGAACTGAAAAGTCCGTCCCAATTTTAAAAGATTTCACTGCCCCTCATAATTCGATTAACTCTCAAGATTTGGAACTGGGATTGACAAAGCAGTGACATCAGAATAAACAGAAAATTTGTCTCCTCTTCTTCAGTCTTCCTTCTGTTGTCGTCTCCTTCCTCGTCATTAGATTCACCAGTGTGAATATCTTCAGGAGTTTCTGCTATTACACTTGATGTTGAAGGCTTCACATACTTCAGACATTGCCTTCTTCTCTTGCCTTCATTTTTTTTTTGTTGGAATCCACCGGGTCAATATATCACTTCATATGGGTGCTTTGTGCAAAAATTAAAAATCAAATGTGTAAAGCATGACCTATGGTGACTTGAAATACATTATTATTACTATTGCTGTTACTATTATGACCGACTGTATCCTAGTCACAGGGACGACTATTCATAAGTATAATGAGGTTTTTTTTTTTATCACGACGATGAATTTACGGTTTACCGAGCATTATAACATCACTGTGATATTGTTGTAAACACCAGCAGTCTATACTTTATCATAATTATTTAATGAATTACCTCATGTAAGTGGAGTGAATGTCATGTGTGCAAGACTTGGAATGTCACTTGCAACAGGTGGCCACGATCAACAAACTGTTGACTATAAAACGTCAACAAACTCTCGCGTCTCGATGCAACTTTCATCAAGAATTTAATATATCGTTTGATAATTTTCTTTTGCCAATAAAAGTAAAAAATTATTTTTGTACAAATATTTTTGGTGAAAATAAACATCAAGATGTCGTAATATTTTGCATTTTTTTCTTTGGAGATTTTTTTCATTTGAAAAGCTATACCGGTATTTCAACTCTCCCGAGGGCACATCCCTCCTCTTGGCTGTCACCGGTGGCACCCCTTCCTCCTGGCTGTCACAGGTGGCACCCCTTCCTCCTGGCTGTCACAGGTGGCACCCCTTCCTCCTGGCTGTCACAGGTGGCACCCCTTCCTCCTGGCTGTCACAGGTGGCACCCCTTCCTCCTGGCTGTCACAGGTGGCACCCCTTCCTCCTGGCTGTAACAGGTGGCACCCTTCCTCCTGGCTGTAACAGGTGGTACCCCTTCCTCCTGGCTGTCACAGGTGGCACCCTTCCTCCTGGCTGTCACAGGTGGCACCCTTCCTCCTGGCTGTCACAGATGGCACCCCTTCCTCCTGGCTGTCACGGGTGGCACCCTTCCTCCTGGCTGTCACAGGTGGCACCCCTTCCTCCTGGCTGTCACAGGTGGCACCCCTTCCTCCTGGCTGTCACAGGTGGCACCCCTTCCTCCTGGCTGTAACAGGTGGCACCCCTTCCTCCTGGCTGTAACAGGTGGCACCCCTTCATCCTGGCTGTCACAGGTGGCACCCCTTCCTCCTGGC
This sequence comes from Cherax destructor, assembly GCA_009830355.1. NCBI lineage: Eukaryota > Metazoa > Arthropoda > Malacostraca > Decapoda > Parastacidae > Cherax > Cherax destructor. The sequence goes on from WNWK01004762.1 coordinate 109,323, forward strand.
TGTCACAGGTGGCACCCCTTCCTCCTGGCTGTCACAGATGGCACCCCTTCCTCCTGGCTGTCACAGGTGGCACCCCTTCCTCCTGGCTGTCACAGGTGGCACCCCTTCCTCCTGGCTGTTACAGGTAGCACCCCTTCCTCCTGGCTGTCACAGGTGGCACCCCTTCCTCCTGGTTGTAACAGGTGGCACCCCTTCCTCCTGGCTGTCACAGGTGGCACCCCTTCCTCCTAGCTGTGACAGGTGGCACCCCTTCCTCCTGGCTGTCACAGGTGGCACCCCTTCCTCCTGGCTGTCACGGGTGGCACCCCTTCCTCCTGGCTGTCACAGGTGGCACCCCTTCCTCCTGGCTGTCACAGGTGGCACCCCTTCCTCCTGGCTGTCACAGGTGGCACCCCTTCCTCCTGGTTGTAACAGGTGGCACCCCTTCCTCCTGGCTGTCACCTGGACAGACCGCCCCTTCCCCTCGTTGCATCCTCTTAAGTACGCCATTGTGAACGAATTTAATATTTATATATGAATTCTGGAGCATTAGTTAACTAATTTTTTAAACGTGTTCACATAATAACAAATCACAAAATAGTTTGGGCCGCCAGAGCGGTTACTTGCTGCGTTCTTATACGTAACACAGGAGAAAAAACTTGTTTACAGAGTACTGCATTAAGTTCTTGATGAGCGAGATGTCTCCAAAATAAAACGTTAACCATACGTTGCATATTTGTTTTTGTTTTATAAATTTAAGGGTATTAGTCACCTTGTGTGACTAACACCCTTACAGCTTTACAGGTCAAAGTGGGTCTCCACCAGATTCCATTATACAGAGTTGCTTGCATAATTCGTATTTTAGTCATCTCAAATATTATGATTTTGTCATGAAAAAATTATTATCGCTAGAAATATTGATCACTAACTAAGGTGCTGGTGGAAACATTAGAACCTGTTTCCTTAAGGCCCCTGTTGTCCATGTTCACCTATCAGTAAAATAGGTACCTGGTGTGGGTCGCATCCTGGGGACAAAATTAACCTAATTTGCCCGAATTGCTCTGCATAACAAGGGGTTTTCTATATAGTATATGTCACTGATGTTAGCTAGGTCTGTATGCCTTGTATATGTACTTTTAGAAATAAAGATTATTATTATTAATTACATCAAATTATAACCATCTAACCGGTACAAAGCGTAGCTACAATCTCAGGATTTCAGATATCTTATCATTAACAATGGAGTGATTTACCATTTTCAATATGGTTTATCTGAACGTGTCTCTTAATGGCATGATGTTTGGACATTCTTAAATATAATGTACTATGTTTTAGCGTGCGCCCCCCTGTCTCTGTCTAGACACTTTATACTTCATGCGACTAACATCCAAACTGTTTGTTGATATTTTGCAGAAGCAACGTCTTGTAATATTATGATTTATTTTTAAATTTTGTCCATATATATGTTTTACTTGACACGTTTCATCATGTTGGATCATCTAATTCCTATCAGTACAGATTTTGAGTAAAACATGAACAACTCTTGGGTTTCTTTACAGACGTTTCGTCCGGGCAGCAGTCTACGTCTAATACAGATATATGAGTATGAAGATATCAAGCTGGTTTCCTACTTCTTTTATAATGGTTTTTAAACCTCTGTAGGTGACATACTAAATACAGTAACCAGAAGTTTTATTCTGACAACCTTTTGCATATATATATATATATATATATATATATATATATATATATATATATATATATATATATATATATATATATATATATATATATATATATATAACACATCGGCCAATTCCACCAAGGCAGTGTGGCCTGAAAAGAAAAACTTTCATCATCATTCACTCCATCACTGTCTTGCCAGAGGCATGCTTACACTAGTTACAAACCTGAAACATTAACACTCCTCCTTCAGAGTGCCGGCACTGTACTTCCCATCTCCAGGAATCAAGTCCGGCCTGCCGGTTTCCCTGAATCCCTTCATAAATGTTACCTTGCTCACACTCCAACAGCACGTCAAGTTCTAAAAACCATTTGTCTCCATTTGCTCCTATCTAACATGCTCACGCACGCAAGCGTGCGTGAGCATGTTAGGTAGTACCCCTACCCCGTCTTCCCTCCACTACAGATCTATACACTCTTAAAGTCATTCTATTTTGTTCCATTATCTCTACATGTCCAAACCATCTCAACAACCCTTCCACAGCCCTCTAGATAATAGTTTTGGTAATCCCACACCTCCTAATCTCCAAACTACGGATTCTCTGCATTATATTCACACTACACATTGCCCTCAGACATGACATCTCCACTGTCTTCAGCCTTCTCCTTGTTGCAGCATTCACCACACATGCCTCACACCCATACAAGAGTGTTGATATAACTATACTCTTATACATTACCCTCTCAGCTTTCATGGATAAAGTTCTTAGTCTCCACAAACTCTTCAGTGCACCACTCACCTTTTTCCCCTCGTCAATTGTATGATTTACCTCATCTTTCATAGCCCATCCGCAAACACGTCCACTCCCAAATATCTGAAAACATTCACCTTCTCCATACTCTCTACCTCCAATCTGATATCCAATCTTCCGTTACCTATTTTTTTTTATCATCACCTTACTCTTTCCTATACTATTCACTTTTAACTTCCTTCTTTTACATACCCTACTAAACTCATCCACCAACCTCTGCAACTTCTCTTCAGAATCTCCCGAAAGCACAGTGTCATCAGCAAAGAGCAACTGTGACAACTCCCACTTTGTGTTAGATTCTTTATCTTTTAACCCCACACCTCTTGCCAACACCCGAGCATTCACTTTTCTTACAACTCCATCTATAAATATGTTGAACAACCACAGTGACATCACACATCCCTGTCTAAGGCCTACTTTTACTGGGAAATAATCTCCCTCTCGCCTACATACTCTAACCTGAATGAAATAATATTGGTAGAATTACCGACAATATGTTAAGTAAAAGGACACAAATGCAACTAATGTGACATTTTATTGTGGCAACGTTTCGCTCTCCATGAGCTTTTTCAAGCCGTTACATTAGTTGCATTTGTGTCCTTTTACTTAACATACTCTAACCTGAGCCTCACTATCCTCGTACAGACTTTTCACTGCTTTCAATAACCTACCTCCTATTCCATACATTTGCAACACCTGCCACATTGCCCCATATCCACCCTATCATATGCCTTTTCCAAATCCATAAATGCCACATAAACATATTTACCCTTATCTAAATACTGTTCACCTATATGTTTCACTGCAAACACTTGGTCTACACACCCCCTACCTTTCCTAAAGCCTCCTTGTCCATCTGCTATCCTGCTCTCCGTCTTACTCTTAATTCTTTCAATAATAACTCTACCATACACTTTACCAGGTATACTCAATAGACTTATTTTCCAATAATTTTTACACATTCTTTTGTCCCCTTTACCTTTATACAAAGAAACTATGCACGCTCTCTATCAATCCCTAGGTACCTTACCCTCTTCCATACATTTATTAAATATAAACACTAACCACTCCAAAACTATATCCCTACCTGCTTTTAACATTTCTATCTTTATCCCATCAATCCCAGCTGTTTTACCCCCTTTCATTCTACTCACTGCCCCACGAACTTCCCCCACACTCACAACTGGTTCTTCCTCACTCCTATAAGATGTTATTCCTCCTTGCCCTATACACGAAATCACAGCTTCCCTATCGTCATCAACATTTACCAATTCCTCAAAATATTCCCTCCATCTTCCCGATACCTCTAACTCTTCGTTTAATAACTCTTCTCTCCAATTTTTAACTAACAAATCCATTCGTTTCCTAGGCTTTTTGAACCTATTAATCTCACTCCAAAACTTTTTCTTATTTTCAGCAAAATTTGTTGATAACATCTCACCCACTCTCTCATTTGCTCTCTTTTTATAGTGCTTCACAACTCTCTTAACCTCTCTTTTCTCTCCATATACTCCTCCCTCCTTGCATCACTTCTTTGTAAAAACCTCTCATATGCTAACTTTTTCTCTTATTACTCTCTTTACATCATTATTCCACCAATCACTCTTCTTCCCTCCCATGCCCACTTTCCTGTAACCACAAACTTTTGCTGAGCACTAACACTATATTCATAAACTTACCCCATACATCTTCTACCCCATTGCCTATACTCACACTAGTCCATCTGTCCTCCAACAGTTGTTTATATCTTACCCTAACTGCTTCCTCCTTTAGTTTATAAACCTTCACCTCTCTCTTACTTGCTGCTTCCATTCTCCTTGTATCCCATCTACATTTTACTCTCACTGTAGCTACAACTAAGAAGTGATCTGATATATCTGTAGCCCCTCTATAAACATGTACATCCTGAAGTCTACCCAACAGTCTTTTATCTACCAATATGCAGTCCAACAAACTACTGTCATTACGCCCTATATAATATCTTGTATACTTATTTATTCTCTTTTTCTTAAAATATGTGATACCTATAACAAAACCCCTTTCTATACAAAGTTCAATCAAATGCTCCCCATTATCATTTACACCTGGCACCCCAAACTTACTTACCACACCCTCTCTAAACCCTTCTCCTACTTTAGCATTTAGGTCCCCTACCACGATTACTCTCTCACTTGGTTCAAAAGTTCCTACACATTCGCTTAACATCTCCCAAAATCTCTCTCCTCTCCAGGTGCATACACACTTATTATGATGCACTTTTCACATCCGAACCAGTAGTAGGTACGATCCCAGAGCAAAGTATTTTTTTGAGTGGGGGCTCTGCCCCCTCCAAAATTTTGAGTGGGGGGTTTGACTTTCACACCTCGGTGTGAACACCGCTTCCAGCCCTGCGCCCCGAGTTCCCAGGGCGCCTTCTGCTGCGCCACCAGCCGTGACACCCCCCCACCTCCCTCCTTCCCGGTCGACCCCAGCTCCTCGGATGAAAGTTTTACAGGGTTGCCAGATTTACCCTTTTTCGAGAATGCTACCAAATTTCCATTTATTTTCCGAATTTTTGGGGGGATGTCCACTTCCTCACATCAAGACCTCCCTCTCCATCGAGTAAACTAAAGTTTCTACTCACTTCCATCCCTGCTCCATCTCCTCAAGATTTACCTCGATTTTTTTTTCCATTTTTTTTACTTACCCTTCATCTCCTTGGATCAAGATTTACCTCGTTTTCAAATTTTTTTGAGTTACCCCTTAAAATTTCTTAAGAAGTAGATACATTCACCCCCCGTATGGGGTAAGAGGTAAAAGGTAACCCCCTATGGGGGTAAGTAGTGTGGTGAAGGTAACGCCTATGGGGGTAAGTAGTGTGGTGACGGTACCCCCTATGGGGGTAAGTAGTGTGGTGAAGGTAACCCCCCTATGGGGTAAGTAATACAAGTAAGAGGTCCCCCCTACGGGGGTACAACAAGATAGGTCGGGTGTGACATCACTGGCCGTCAACAGGTGGGGTGTGACGTCACGAGTGACCACAAACCACATACAAATCATTGGATAAACACCCTAAGTATTGCGCCACGTTTTGTACATCCTCCCTATGGGTAAACACAAATGGTAAGCATACAGATGGTAGACACTTAAATGGTATAATAACCTAAGATAACATCTCAAACATTGTAGTAGACACTTTCAGTCAATGGTAGACACTCAATGATAGACAATTTTTTCTCTATTGTCGGTATTACAAACAAATTTTTCTCAAGTCACATTTTCAGTTATAATACACACAATTTCATTAATAGTATCCCACAATTTTCATTCGTAAATTTTCACTCATAATGTTCACAGTTATTACAATTTTCAACTTTCGTTAATAACAAAAATTTTTTTCATTAATAAATCAAAAAGATATAACCAATGCACTCTTAAATACAATTCTACTGGATTATGCTACAGCTCTCTACACCAACTCTAGACGTCTACTGCTTGGTGAGGGTCACCCAACACCTCTATCAACAAGGTGTGAGGTTACTTTGTGACCTCACCTAACCCCCCCCACACACACACAACACTTGTCTCAAATGGTAAAACAATTTTTCTCATTTTCAGATAATAGAACAAAACGTTATAATACTCACAATTTTTCCATTTTCGATAATAATACAAATTTTTCTCAAGTGACACTAATACACAATTTTTGTTTTACTCATAACCCCCCCATCTCTGCACCTCATCCCCATCTCCCTTACACCTCACCTCTTCACATCCACACACCCATCTCCCATCACTCTCCCTTTCATTCCCAATCTTCCCCTCACTTATAACCCACAAGACACAACACCCCAACAAACTTTATCACTTGTCTCATCCTTCACACTATCCAAACTCATTTCCGCTTTTCTCAATAATTCAACAGATATAACCATTGCACTCCTTGAGGGTTGTCTGTGGTACATTCCCGACCTCAGATAAATTTGTCAGATCATCCCAAGGAAGCACCTGAGGCCATGAGCTGCTCTCTCTACTACATCACCACAACACCACACCCTCACCTCAATTCAGTCATAGCACTGGCATAGAGAGAATTAAATCTTTCCTATATTCACTTTCAATTTTCTTCTTTTACATACCCTACCAAATTCATCCACCAACCTCTGCAACTTCTCTTCAGAATCTCCCAAAAGCACAGTGTCATCAGCTAAAAGCAACTGTGACAACTCCCACTTTGTATTTAATTCTTTATCTTTTAACCCCACACCTCTCGCCAAGACCCTCGCATTCACTTCTCTTACAACCCCATCTATAAATATATTGAACAACCACGGTGAAGGAGGGGTAAAGGAGGTTTTGTGTGCGAGGGGCTTGGACTTCCAGAAAGCATGCGTGAGCGAATTTGATAGGAGTGAATGGAGACAAAGGCTTTTTAATACTTGACGTGCTGTTGGAGTGTGAGCAAAGTAACATTTATGAAGGGATTCAGGGAAATCGGCTGGCCGGACTTGAGTCCTGGAGATGGGAAGTACAGTGTCTGCACTCTGAAGGAGGGGTGTTAATGTTGCAGTTTTATGACTGTAGTGTAAAGCACCCCTCTGGCAAGACAGTGATGGAGTGATTGATGATGAAAGTTTTTCTTTTTCGGGCCACCCTGCCTTGGTGGGAATCGGCCGATGTGTTAATAATAATAATAATAATAATAATAATAATAATAATAATAATAATAATAATAATAATAATAATAATAATAATAATAATAATCTCCTCAGAACACAAAATCATGTTCAACTCCATATCATATTTACCATTATCTAAGAACACTTAGGACAAGACACTAAGATCAACATCAACTAACACACATTTTTATATACATTCCCTCAAAACACTGTACCAAGATCACTATTACTAAGATCACTTACTACTATGTCAAGATCACTAAAACTATGAATACTTTTACTAAGGTCACAGAACACTCATATTTTTATAAACATTCACACAAAAATCACGTTCCCCAACTCAATATCATGTCCTAAGATCACTTAGGAGAAGACACTAAGATCACTTAGGACAAGACACTAAGATCACTTAGGACGAGATTACTAATACACATAACACTCATTTTTTATACACATTCCCTCAAAACATTATAACCAAGATCACTAATACTATGCACATTTTTATACACATTCCCTCAAAACATTATAACTAAGATCACTCATATTATGAACACACAATATACTCATTTTTATAAACATTTCAAGATCACTCTCTATCAATTTTTCTGCTGATAAATCTTCAATCACATTACCTGCAGGAACTCACAACACCATCTATTAAAGTAGGTTTTGGGATAACATTGGAACATTTCCAAATTACATTGGAAAATTTTCAAATTACATTAAAACATTTTGAAATTACATTGGAACATTTCCAAACAACAATGGAACACTTCCAATGTTGTTTGGAAATGTTCCAATGTAATTTCGAAATGTTCCAATTAATTTGAAAATGTTCCAATGTAATTTGGAAATGTTTTAATGTTTGGAAGTGTTCCAATGTAATTTGAAAATGTTCTAATGTAATTTGGAAATGTTCCAATGTTATCCCAAAACCTACTTTAATAGATGGTGTTGTGAGTTCCTGCAGGTAATGTGATTGAAGATTTATCAGCAGAAAAATTGATAGAGAGTGATCTTGAAATGAAAAAAAATTAGTATATTGTGTGTTCATAATATGAGTGATCTTGGTTATAATGTATTGAGGGAATGTGTATAAAAATGTGCATAGTATTAGTGATCTTGGTTATAATGTTTTGAGGGAATGTGTATAAAAAATGAGTGTTATGTGTAATCTCGTCCTAAGTGATCTTAGTGTCTTGTCCTAAGTGATCTTAGTGTCTTGTCCTAAGAGATCTTAGTGTCTTGTCTGCCTGCCTATAAATACCCTTTCCCCCGTCTCTGTGTGTTAGTGTGACTTTGTAAATGGTCCAAGTCGGACCGAAACGTCGTCGTAAGCTCCTTTCTTTTATATGTGCGGGTTGTGTGTGTATTGATCTTAGTGTCTTGTCCTAAGAGATCTTAGTGTCTTGTCCTAAGTGATCTTAGTGTCTTGTCCTAAGAGATCTTAGTGTCTTGTCCTAAGAGATCTTAGTGTCTTGTCCTAAGAGATCTTAGTGTCTTGTCCTAAGAGATCTTAGTGTCTAGTCCTAAGAGATCTTAGTGTCTTGTCCTAAGTGATCTTAGTGTCTTGTCCTAAGTGATCTTAGATAATGGTAAATATGATATGGAGTTGGTGAACATGATTTTGTGTTCTGAGATGTGCTGGCAGTTAGCGGTCTCAGGGTCCCCCTGGGATGAGGTATGTTTATTAAGTCTCGAGAATGTAACTCAAATTCGTTCAGCAAAATAATGTGAGTTTTTGTGTGAATTTTAATGAAATAATGGAGATTTTGTGTAAATTTTAATGAAAATAAAGATTGAGTGTGAATATTTTAAAGAATGGGTTAAGTATACATATTTTATATCTAGACTTTAATTCTCTCTATACTAGTGCTATGGCTGAATTGAGGTGAGGGTGTGGTAGTGTTGGTTGAATAGTGGTGGAGAGGTAGTAGAGAGCAGCTCATGGCCTCGGGTGCTTCCTTGGGATGATCTGACATCTTTATCTGAGGTCGGGAATGTTCCACAGACAACCCTCAAGGAGTGCATTGGTTATATCTGTTGAATTATTGAGAAAAACGGAAATGAGTTTGGATAGTGTGAAGGATGAGACAAGTGATGGGGTTAGTTGTATTACAAAAAAAATAGAAAAAATATTGTCTTGTTGTGGGTTATAAGTGAGGGGGAGATTGGGGATGAAAGGGAGAGTGTTGGGAGATGGGTGGGTGGATGTGAAGAGGTGAGGTGTAAGGGAGATGGGGATGAGGTGCAGAGATGGGTGGGTTATGAGTGAAACAAAAATTGTATATTAGTGTCATTAAACACTTGAGAAAAAATTGTATTATTATCGAAAATGGAAAAATTGTGGGTATTATAACGTTTTGTTCTATTATCAGAAAATGAGAATTTTTTTTAACCATTTGAGACAAGTGTTGTGTGTGTGTGGGGGGGGGTGTTATGTTAGGTGAGGTCACAGAGTGACCTCACACCTTGTTGATAGAGGTGTTGGGTGACCCTCACCAAGCAGTAGACGTCTAGAGTTGGTGTAGAGAGCTGTAGCATAATCCAGTAGAATTGTATTTAAGAGTGCATTGGTTATATCTTTTTGATTTATTAATGAAAAAAAATTGTTTGTTATTAACGAAAGAGTTGAAAATTGTAATAATTGTGAACATTATGAGTGAAAATTTACGAATGACAATTGTGGAATACTATTAATGAAATTGTGTGTATTATAACTGAAAATGTGACTTGAGAAAAATTTGTGTGTAATACCGACAATCGAGAAAAAAATGTCTATCATTGTGTGTCTACCATTGATTGAAAGTGTCTACCACAATGCTTGAGATGTTGCAATTAATTCGAGTTAGAATATTACCATTTGTATTACCTTCTCTAAAAAAAATGTTATCCTGGTTTATTAAACCATTTGAGTGTCTACCACTTGCCCCATAGGGGGGAACTTCATCATATCTCTTACCCCATACGGGGGTCTTTAATTTTTTTGTCTGTATTACCGAAATCGAGAAAAATTGTGTCTATCTCTGACCCCATAGGGGGGAGTGAAGGTGTCTACTTCTTGAGAGAAATTTTAAGGGATAACTTAAAGAAAATTAAGAAAAACGAGATAAATCTTGATCCAAGGAGATGGAGGGTAACTCAAAAAAATGGAAAAAATCTCTGTAAAGTTCGAAAATTTCAAGGGGTAACTCAAAAAATTTGAAAAAAAATCGAGGTAAATCTTGATCCAAGGAGATGGAGCAGGGATGGAAGTGAGAGGAAATCCCAACAAAAAAGTGGAGATCCCCCCAAAAATTCGGAAAATAAATGGAAATTTGGTAGCATTCTCGAAAAAGGGTAAATCTGGCAAACCTGTAAAACTTTCATCCGAGGAGCTGGGGTCGACCGGGGAAGGGGAAGGGGGGCGGCTTGGGGCACAGCAGAAGGCGCAGTGGGGGCTCGGGGCGGGGCAGCGCGGGGCGGGGCGGTGTTCACACTAATGTGTGAAAGTCAAAGCCCCCTACTCAAAATTTTGGAGCGAAGAATTTTTTTGAGTGGGGGCTCTTCACTCTGGGAACTTACCTACTACTCGACACTTATTTTGATCCACATAATTCTCTCCCATTTATTTCTCCCCACTGAAACTCCCCTACCTATTAACTTCTGTTTAAGAGGCCAAAATTATATTTAACATTTTCTTGTTTTATTATTAATTTAGCCAAGGCATCGAGGATGCTCTCAGTGACTAACCTGGGCACTCATCCACGAAAGTAAATCTGTCTAATACCATTGTCAACAATTTGTGCACAGTTGTGTGGCCTCACAAGTATGTCAGTTACGTTAAAATTTCATGCAATCAAGAATAAGTATAGAGTCAGAGACATGTAGGCTTAGTTATTGTACTAAATAATAACATTACATTTTAATATGTACTGACCTCCGATAGTTTAATACTGAGAAGTTTTAGCTTAATAGCTTCATCACACTCAATAACTAATGAATAAAAACAACGTTTGACTGCCTAAATGTTGGACACATTTGCTAGTCACGTGAGTACAAAGTCTTATATATAGGGCCACCGGTACCTCAGCTCTTACACTTGAAGGATGCCAGAATGTTTCCAGGGGACAACGCCACCCGTTCCCAGACCTACCCTCCAGGTGAATCAAAGCCTAAACAATTAGGCAGTTACTGCTTGCCATACACAATCCAATGTACGAATCGCAGCCCGATTTATCAGGTACTACTTATCAAATTCCGTCTTTAAGACAGCCAGGGGCTGTTGGTAATCCACCTTATGAATGATGGGAGGCTGTTGAAGAGTCATGGGCCCTTACCCTTCCCTCTTGTTTTCCTAGGAGTGATTTGTGCGTGCAGAATCGGAACCAGTCCGTCCAGGATTATCCAGGTGTAAATTATGTATTATTCTTGTCTACGTTCTAAGGGGTACATGTCGAGAGACTTCAAAATTTCTCAGTAACTTAAGTGTTTTTCTGAATTATACGTGCAGTGAAGGTTATCTGTAAATTCTAAACATCTGCAATAGTGCCTTCTTAAAAGGGAGTGTTAGTGTACAGGTTCTCGTTATACAGTGTTACTACTGGTACTGTTATACAGTGTTACTACTGGCCAGACTGTTATACAGTGTTACTACTGGCCAGACTGTTATACAGTGTTACTACTGGCTAGACTGTTATACAGTGTTACTACTGGCCAGACTGTTATACAGTGTTACTACTGGCCAGACTGTTATACAGTGTTACTACTGGCCAGACTGTTATACAGTGTTACTACTGGCCAGACTGTTATACAGTGTTACTACTGGCCAGACTGTTATACAGTGTTACTACTGGCCAGACTGTTATACAGTGTTACTACTATCCAGACTGTTATACAGTGTTACTACTGTCCAGACTGTTATACAGTGTTACTACTGGCACTTATACAGTGTTACTACTGGCACTGTTATACAGTGTTACTACTGGCACTGTTGTACAGTGTTACTACTGGCACTGTTGTACAGTGTTACTACTGGCACTGTTATAGTGTTACTACTGGCACTGTTATACAGTGTTACTACTGGCACTGTTATACAGTGTTACTACTGGCACTGTTATACAGTGTTACTACTGGCACTGTTATACAGTGTTACTACTGGCACTGTTATACAGTGTTAATACTGGCACTGTTATAGTGTTACTACTGACACTGTTATAGTGTTATTACTGGCACTGTTATAGAGTGTTACTACTGGCACTGTTATAGTGTTACTACTGGCACTGTTATAGAGTGTTATTTCTGGCACTGTTATACAGTGTTACTACTGGCACTGTTATACAGTGTTACTACTGGCACTGTTATATAGTGTTGCTACTGTCACTGTTATACAGTGCTACTGCTGTCACTGTTGTACTGTGTTACTACAGGCATTGTTGTACAGTGTTACTACTGGCACTGTTATAGTGTTACTACTGGCACTGTTATACAGTGCTACTGCTGGCACTGTTGTACAGTGTTACTACAGGCATTGTTGTACAGTGTTTCTACTGGCACTGTTATACAGTGTTACTACTGGCACTGTTATACAGTGTTACTACTGGCACTGTTATAGTGTTACTACTGGCACTGTTATACAGTGTTACTACTCTCACTGTTATACAGTGTTACTACTGACACTGTTATAGTGTTACTACTGGCACTGTTATAGTGTTACTACTGGCACTGTTGTACAGTGTTACTACTGGCACTGTTATACAGTGTTACTACTGGCACTGTTATACAGTGTTACTACTGGCACTGTTATACAGTGTTACTACTGGCACTGTTATAGTGTTACTACTGGCACTGTTATACAGTGTTTCTACCGGCACTGTTATATAGTGTTACAACTGGCACTGTTATACAGTGTTACTACTGGCACTGTTGTACAGTGTTACTACTGGCACTGGTATACAGTGTTACTACTGGCACTGTTATAGTGTTACTACTGGCACTGTTATACAGTGTTACTACTGGCACTGTTATACAGTGATACTTCTAGCACTGTTATAGTGTTACTACTGGCACTGTTATACAGTGTTACTACTGGCACTGTTATACAGTGTTACTACTGGCACTGTTATAGAGTGTTATTACTGGCACTGTTATAGAGTGTTACTACTGGCACTGTTATACAGTGTTACTACTGACACTGTTATAGTGTTACTACTGGCACTGTTATAGTGTTACTACTGGCACTGTTATACAGTGTTACTACTGGCACTGTTATACAGTGTTACTACTGGCACTGTTATACAGTGTTACTACTGGCACTGTTTTGCAGTGTTACTACTGGCACTGTTATAGTGTTACTACTGGCACTGTTATACAGTGTTACTACTGGCACTGGTATACAGTGTTACTACTGGCACTGCTATACATTGTTTCTACTGGCACTGTTGTACAGTGTTACTACTGGCATTGTTGGACAGTGTTACTTCTGGCACTGTTATACAGTGTTACTCTGGCACTGTTATACAGTGTTACTACTGGCACTGTTATAGTGTTACTACTGGCACTGTTATACAGTGTTACTACTCTCACTGTTATACAGTGTTTTTACTGGCACTGTTATAGAGTGTTATTACTGGCACTGTTATAGAGTGTTACTACTGGCACTGTTATACAGTGTTACTACTGACACTGTTATAGTGCTACTACTGGCACTGTTATAGTGTTACTATTGCCACTGTTGTACAGTGTTACTACTGGCACTGTTATACAGTGTTACTACTGGCACTGTTATAGAGTGTTACTTCTGGCACTGTTATACAGTGTTACTACTGGCACTGCTATAGTGTTACTACTGGCACTGTTATACAGTGTTACTACTGGCACTGTTATATAGTGTTACTACTGGCACTGTTATACAGTGTTACTACTGGCACTGTTGTACAGTGTTACTACTGGCACTGTTATACAGTGTTACCACTGGCACTGTTATAGTGTTACTACTGTCACTGTTATACAGTGTTACTACTGGCACTGTTATACAGTGATACTTCTGGCACTGTTATAGTGTTACTACTGGCACTGTTATATAGTGTTACTACTGGCACTGTTATACAGTGTTAATACTGGCACTGTTATAGAGTGTTATTACTGGCACTGTTATAGAGTGTTACTACTGGCACTGTTATACAGTGTTACTACTAGCACTGTTTTACAGTGTTACTACTGGCACTGTTATAGTGTTACTACTGGCACTGTTATAGTGTTACTACTGGCACTGCTATACAGTGTTACTACTGGCACTGGTATACAGTGTTACTACTGGCACTGTTATACAGTGTTACTACTAGCACTGTTTTACAGTGTTACTACTGGCACTGTTATAGTGTTATTACTGGCACTGTTATACAGTGTTACTACTGACACTGGTATACAGTGTTACTACTGGCACTGTTATACAGTGTTACTACTGCCACTGTTGTACAGTGTTACTACTGGAACTGTTGTACAGTGCTACTGCTGGCACTGTTGTACAGTGTTACTACTGGGTATTGTTGTACAGTGTTACTTCTGGAACTGTTATACAGTGTTACTACTGGCACTGTTATAGTGTTACTACTGGCACTGTTATACAGTGTTACTACTGGCACTGTTATACAGTGTTACTATTGGCACTGTTATAGTGTTACTACTGGCACTTATACAATGTTACTACTGTCAGTGTTATACATTGTTACTACTGGCACTGTTGTACAGTGTTACTACTGGCACTGTTGTACAGTGTTACTACTGGCACTGTTGTACAGTGTTATTACTGGCACTGTTGTACAGTGTTACTACTGGCACTGTTGTACAGTGTTACTACTGGCACTGTTGTACAGTGTTACTACTAGCACTGTTGTACAGTGTTACTACTGGCACTGTTGTACAGTGCTACTGCTGGCACTGTTGTACAGTGTTACTACTGGCATTGTTATACAGTGTTACTACTGGCACTGTTATACAATGTTACTACTGGCACTGTTATACAGTGTTACTACTGGCACTGTTGTACAGTGTTACTACTGGCACTGTTGTACAGTGTTACTAATGGCACTGTTGTACAGTGTTACTACTGACACTGTTTTACAGTGTTACTACTTGCACTGTTATATAGTGTTACTACTGGTACTGTTATATAGTGTTACTACTGGCACTGTTATACAGTGTTACTACTGGCACTGTTTTACAGTGTTACTACTGGCACTGTTATATAGTGTTACTACTGGCACTGTTATACAGTGTTACTACTATCACTGTTATACAGTGTTACTACTGGCAATGTTATACAGTGTTACTACTGGCACTGTTGTGAAAAATATCAGTTGTAATCCTTGAACATGAGATCCTCCGATATTAGCATTCCAAAGTTGTAAACTCAAGTTTTTCCTTTCCTCTTTCTCATTTCTTTTCAAAATGGAATAGGTGAAATCTGTCCTTATTGAGTATTATATTGTTGCCAGTGGCCCACTGGAAAACTTGGTTTATGTCTCTTTGAGATTTGCAGTGTCCTCAGTAGATGCACTTGTCAAAGTTTTTGCACTCTCTGTACACCACATCCGCTGTGTCGTACACAGCATAAAAGGTCATGCCGTAATGATCCAGTAACTTTGAGAAGCAGGAGCAACCTGCTCGAAATCCTTGTTGCCATGGGTTATGCAACTGGTGTTAATCCATGTGATTTGTTGTCTTTGTTCTTAAGACTCATTCAAAAGTGTTAATGTTGGACGTCAATGCTCCGCAGTGGGACTTTATCCGACGTTTTTAACGACAGTGGGACGACTCCCATGTCTTATCTCACTCCCTATTCAGTATACGTAAGAAATGTGATTTTTTTTTTTTACAGTTCTTGATTAACATGGAGTTTCACGAGTCTGGACTAAGGGCACAGCTCATGGGCATTATATCAATGGCTTTCTCGAAGTTGAGGTGGTTAGAGTTATGATGGAAATTTTGAATATGTTAGAAAGATTTTGAGTCTCATATCTGAAAGATTCATTCTGATTATCACCCTTTAGTCCAATTAACGTTCACTGAACATAAGTCACAACGAGACTTCAGTATTTCATCCACTTCTTTGCTGTGGTCAGTGTAAGTTCCATCTTGATTGAGCAAGAACCCAATACTGGATGTTGTTGTTTTTCAACTGGATTTTGCATACGAGAAAAAGGATTACGGATTCTATTTCAATTCCGTTAATTGCTTTGAGTTCCCTCCGTCTTTCCTGAACACTCTTTTATTCAATTTGACTTTATTCTCTTTTACTCGTATTTCTCTAACCCATGTTTCTTTCCACACTTCAGAAAGTCTGTCACCTTTGCGTTCCATAATTCTTTGTCTTCACCTGTTGAGGGAACGTCTCTCACTTAAAGCCTGCATTTTCCCTTTTTTCTTCTTAGTGACGTGCCACGTGCATACTTCTAGAAACAGAGTTAATCTCAATATATCTTCCCAGCAAATTTCATTAAGAACATGATTTATTTGATGCCAACTGATGTTCTTGTTGAAGTTAACTTGGGTGAAAACATTCTTTTCTTCTCAAGACGTCAGATAATCTTTCGAGAAGTCACTAAGTGGTTTAGTATAAATATAAACATTGTCATGACGCTTTTCCCTAACGAAGAAAATAGTTAACTAACGCAAAAAATATAGGCTATTGATGAAGAATTTTTCATATATTTTAAGAGGAAGAAAATTGTTAATGAATGATATGATTTTTAGCTGACTGCGTCGGCACAAAGTCTAGTGACGTAACACGACTTTACGCTTAATTCTTCACACATTCCCAGGCAACAAAATTTCTTGGTAATGCATTAGCCGACACACTATTAGCAAAATTATAATAAAGGCCACGTTTAAATTCCTATAAAAGGAATATGCTAACGAATCAGACGAGCTGCCAGCCAGACTAATAAATAAGTGGAAGTATGAAAAGAACGAAACGACTATAAACTAGCAAATATTTATCTAATATTGAAGAAGGGAGACAGGACACACGCCGTCAATCGCCGCCCTATTACCTCTTCATCGATTTTGACCAAACTCATGAAAAACATCATTACAGACAACACCTTAAGATTTCTGAAAGATAGCAGCTTCATAAAAAATACATGTATATATTTTGCAACATACAACCTAGCAAATTTTCAGGATTCTTCATCTCTCTTTATATTAAATATATGTCGTGCCGAATAAGTAAGTTCAGACTCAGACTCTCAGGTAAGGCCCCACTAGGGGCGAGGGGGAAGTGGGGACAGAAGAAGAATAGCCGGTGAGAGGAAGAGCTGAAGTAGAAGAGAAAGAGTCAGGACTAAACCCAACAGTCTAACTACTTAATATGCCGAATAAGTAAAACTTGCGATTTTGGCTTAAATAGCAACGCTCACCTTGCCATATAAGACAAGTGAAAATTTGTGTATGCAATAATTTCGCCAAAATCATTCTGAACATAACAAAAAAAATATATTTCATTGTGTTTGTTCATTATTAAATTAATGTTAACGTATCTAAAATATATTTAGTTGGGTTAGGCTAAATTAAATTGCGCTTGTTGTAATAAGGTTAGGGAGGTTTTCAAAGTTTCTCTTGGTACAAAATTATAAATTATTACATTAACATAAATGAAAAAAATATATATTTAAACGTATAAGAGAAAATATTAGAAAGGACTTAATTTTAGATGAGTTCTTGCTAATTGACCAGTTTTACCTAATCGGCACGACATATATATATATATATATATATATATATATATATATATATATATATATATATATATATATATATATATATATATATATATATATAGTTGGATTAGGCTAAATTAAATTGCGCTTGTTATAAGGTTAGGTAAGTTTTCTAAGGTTCTTTTAGTACAAAATTATTCATTTTTACATTAACTTAAATGAAAAAAAATATATATCTTTAAACGTATAATAAAAATTTTAGAAAGGACTTAATTTTAAATGAGTTCTTGCTAATTGACCAGTTTTACCTATTAGGCACGACATACTATATATAATATTATCCAACTCCTCGCGCCTCTCCCACCCAATTCCCCACGCCTCCCCAACCCAACTCCCAGTGACACTTTCCGTAGGAGGCAGTTTTCCCCTCCCAACCCCTCAAGCTCCACCAGGCCATCATGCTGGCGCCCTCCCACGCCCACGATGTCAGCAATGTCACAAGATGTGCCGGGTTCCCAGGAATCTCCACGACAGAGCCAACGAAGTGGAATTTGTCCGCTTGGCATCTGCCAGGTGTGCGACAGGGAATGTGCACTCAATCCCTCAAATCTCAACATCCGTGCACACAATAGATGTCTAGGCTCCCGGAGGGCTCCAAGTGGGAACAACCAACAGTCCCTCCCAATAGTCAGATCCGACAGCTACAGTGACTTTCCCTCTAAAGAGGACCTAAAATCTGCAATAAAATTAACATCCACACACACATCTTTCATCCGTGGACTTCTTACAGAGCCAAACGCAATGTTCGCGGCTGTTGTTGATGTTTTGGCAGTAAAGATCGAGAACCAAAACCTGGTCATTTTGGTTGTATACAAGCCTCCGGATGCAACTTCCCAACAATTCCAGGAACAGCTTTTGAAAATAGACCACTGTCTGGAAAATCTTCCAGCTCCTGCCCCCAACATCTTGCTCCTGAGGGAGTTCAACCTAAGGCACCTAAAATGGAGGAATGTATCAAATAATGCTGTAGCAGAGATAACCCCAGGAGGCAATTCAGATGAAAACTCGCGCACACACACACAGTAGAGGCCAGTGAAGAGGCGGGGCCAGGAGCTATGACTCTACCCCTTCAACCACAACTAGGTGAGTGCACACACACACACACACGCGCGCGCGCGCGAGCTTTTAAATCTCTGCACTAAATTCACCTAAAACCAGAAAGTAATAGATCCAACAAGATTGGAGAATACATTGGACCTCATCTTCACTAACAATGATGATCTGATACGAAATATTACCATATCAAAAAAAATATACTCAGATCACAACATAACAGAGGTTCAGACATGTATGCGCGTGGCCACTGACCAACAAAATGTGATCAGTCACGAGGGAGCCTTCACCAAATTCAACTTCAATAACAAAAACATGAGGTGGGACCAAGTCAATCAGGTCCTAAATGATATAAACTGGGAAGATATCCTAAGCAACGCGGATCCAAACCTATGACTAGAAAAAATTAACTCTGTGGCACACGAGGTATGCTCAAGGCATATTCCTTTAAGGTAAAGGAAGAGAAGATGTAAACTAGAAAGAGAGAGGCGCTCCCTATACAGGCGAAGGCGAAAAATAACAGATCTGCTAAAAGACGCCAATATATCTGTAATACGAAGGGAGGCACTGGTCAGAGAAATACCAAACATCGAACTTAAGCTAAAGGAATCTTACAGGAATAAAAAAACGTGTGAGGAACTAAAAGCCATAAATGAAATTGAAAGAAACCCAAAATATTTATTTTCTTATGCCAAATCTAAGTCGAGAATAACATCCAGTATTGGGCCCCTACTTAAACGAGATGGGTCCTACACAGATGACAGCAAGGAAATGAGTGAGCTACTCAAGTCCCAATATGACTTGGTTTTTAGCAAGCAGCTAACCAGACTAAGAGTGGAAGACCTAAATAACTTTTTTATGAGCGAGACTCAGAATTCGGTAGATTCAAACCGATCTCATATTATTCTAACACCAAATGACTTCGAAAAGGCGATAAATGACATGACTATGCACTCTGCCCCATGTCCAGAATCGTGGAACTCCGTGTTCATCAAGAACTGCAAGAAACCCCTATCATGTGCTTTTAACAGTCTATGGAGAGTGAGCATGGACACAGGTCATCCCACAGCTGCTAAAAAACAACAGACATAGCCCCACTTCACAAAGGGGGCAGTAAAGCAATAGAAAAGAACTACAGACCGATAGCGCTAACATCCCATATCATAAAAATCTTTGAGAGGGTTCTAAGAAGCAAGATCGCCACTCATCTAGATACCCATCAGTTACACAACCCGGGCAACACGGGTTTAGAGCAGGTCAGTCCTGTCTGTCCCAACTACTAGAGCACTACGACAAGGTCCTGGATGCTCTATAAGACAAACAAAACCCAGATGTAGTAAACACAGACTTAGTAAAAGTCTTTGACAAGTGTGACCATGGTTTAATAGCTCACAAAATGCGTGATAAAAGAATAACAGGAAAAGTTGGTAGATGGATCTATAATTTCCTAACATATAGAACACAAAGAGTAGTAGTAAACAGAATAGAGTCTGAGGCGGCTACTGTGAAAAGCTCTGTTCCACAAGGAACAGTACTCGCTCCCATCCTGTTCATCATCGTCATATCTGACATAAACAGGGATGTAAACCAGCACACCTACACAAGTGAGTGCTACCAGCACACCTACACAAGTGAGTGCTACCAGCACACCTACACAAGTGAGCGCTACCAGCACACCTACACAAGTGAGTGCTACCAGCACACCTACACAAGTGAGCGCTACCAGCACACCTACACAAGTGAGCGCTACCAGCACACCTACACAAGTGAGCGCTACCAGCACACCTACACAAGTGAGCGCTACCAGCACACCTACACAAGTGAGTGCTACCAGCACACCTACACAAGTGAGTGCTACCAGCACACCTACACAAGTGAGTGCTACCAGCACACCTACACAAGTGAGTGCTACCAGCACACCTCACAGTGGGCCAACACCCACAAGTGAGCGCTCAGCACACCTCACAGGTGGCGCTCCAGCACACCTCACAGTGAGGCTACCAGCACACCTACAAGGAGGCTGCCAGCCACCTCACAAGTGGGCTACCGCACACCACAAGTGGCTACCAGCCACCTACACAAGGGCGCCAGCACACCTCACAGTGAGGCACCAGCACCCCACAAGTGAGCGCACCAGCACACCTCACAAGGGTGCTACCAGCACACCTCACAAGTGAGCGCTACCAGCACACCTCACAAGTGAGTGCCGCCACCTCACAAGTGGTGTCCAGCACACCTACACAGTGGCGCACCAGCACACCAGACTAGTGCCCACACACCTACACAGGTGCACCAACACACCTCACAAGTGGTGCTCCAGCACCCACAGTGGCGCTACAGCACCTACACAGGTGCCCAGCACACCCACAAAGGGCACCAGCACACCGCCAGTGGGCCCAGCACCCACACAAAGTGAGTGCCAGCACCACAAGTGAGCTACCGCACACCTCACAGTGAGGCCCAGCCACCTACACAAGTGGTGCTACCAGCCACCTCAAGGTGACGCACCACGCACCTCACAGGGCTACCGCCCACACATGCACAATGGGGCTACCAGCACCTCACAAGGAGGCTACAGCATACCACACAAGTGAGCTACCAGCACACCTACAGTGGCTACCAGCACACCTACACATGAGAGCTACCAGCACACCTCACAGTGAGGCTACCAGCACACCTACACTGAGGCTACCAGCACACCTCACAAGTGGGCTACCAGCAACCTACAGTGAGCTCCACACACTACACAGTGAGGCTACACACACCTCACAGTGGGCTACCAGCACACCACACAAGTGAGGCTACCAGCACACCTCAAGGGTGCTCCACCTCAAGTGGTGCACCAGCACACCTACAAGTGGCTACCAGCACCAACAAGTGGGCTACCAGCACCTACAAAGGGGCTACCAGCACCCTACAAGTGGTGCACCAGCACACCCCACAAGTGAGGCCCAGCACACCTAGTGGTACCAGCACCCCAAGTGGCGCAGCACACCTAAGTGGTGCCAGCACCTACACAAGTGAGCTCACACCACACAATGGCCACACACACCGCACGCACCGCCCACACAAGTGGCGCTCCAGCCACCCCAAGTGAGGCCCGCCCCACAGGAGCGCCAGCACACCTCACGTGGTGCTCCAGCCACCCACAAGTGAGCGCCCAGCACCCCAAGTGCCGCACACACGGGCAGCACCACAGGCCACACCTACGGTCACACACCACAGTAGTCCCCACATGCCCCACCTACAAGGCTCACACATCCCCCAATAGCCGCACCCATGCGCACCACAGGCCCCACACTCGAGGCCCACACTCAAGGCTCCACCACATGGTCCAGCACCAAGTGGTCACCAAGTACCCACACACTACCCACACGTCGCACCACGACACACCACACAAGTGGCCCACACCCAGTGAGGCACAGCACCACACAGAGGCACACACAAGGGCACAGCACACACAGTGAGCCCAGCACACACACAGTGAGGCTCCAGCACCCACAAGTGAGGCTACCAGCACCCACAAGTGGGCTACCAGCACCCATACACACAGGCTCCAGCACCCACAAGTGAGGCACCAGCACACCTACAAGGTGCACACACCTCCAATGCACACTGACCCGCACCCAGTGGCCCACACCTACAAGGGCCTACACACTACACAATGAGGCACCAGCACACCACACAAGTGGCTCCACACCCACAATGAGGCACCAGCCCACCACACACACAGTGACACCACCCACAGTGAGTCCACACCACAGGCACCCACTCACAAGGGGCACCAGCACACCTACACAAGTGGCTACCAGCACACCTCACAAGTGAGCTCCAGCACCTCACAAGTGAGGCTACCAGCCACCTACACAGTGGGCTACCAGCACACCTACAAGTGGTTACCTCCAATGCCACGCACCTCCAAGTGAGGCTACCAGCACACTACACAAGTGAGGCTACCAGCACACCTACACAGTGGCGCTACCAGCACACCTACAAGTGAGTGCTCCAGCACACCTACACAAGTGAGGCTACCAGCACCCTCACAATGAGTGTGCACACACACCTCACAAGTGGAAAATAGGCTACCAGCACCCTACACAAGTGAGTGCTACCAGCCACCACACAAGTGAGTGCTACCAGCACACCTAACAAGTGAGTCTACCAGCACACCTACACAAGTGAGGCCCACTACCAAGTGAGCTCCACACCTACAAGTGGGCTCCAGCACACCACCAGGAGTGCACAGCAGCACCTCACAAGTGAGTGCTCCAGCACACCACACACGAGGAGCTACCAGCACACTACACAAGTGAGTGCTACCAGCCACACCAATGAGTGCCACCAGCCACCACCAAGTGGGCGCTACCAGCCCTCACAAGTGGGCTACCAGCCCTACAAGTGGCGCTACCAGCACCTACAGTGAGGTGCTCCAGCACACCTACAAGTGAGCGCTACCAGCACACCTACAAGTGAGTGGCCAGCACCCTCAAGTGGTGGCTACCAGCACACCTGCACAGAGTGAGTGCTCCAGCACACCTACACAAGTGAGGGCTACCAGCACACCTCACAAGTGGGTGCTGCCAGCCACCTACACAGAGTGAGGCGCTGCCAGCACACCTACACAAGTGAGTGCTACCAGCACACCTACACAAGTGAGCGCTACCAGCACACCTACACAAGTGAGTGCTACCAGCACACCTACACAAGTGAGTGCTACCAGCACACCTACACAAGTGAGTGCTACCAGCACACCTACACAAGTGAGTGCTACCAGCACACCTACACAAGTGAGTCCTACCAGCACACCTCACAAGTGAGCGCTACCAGCACACCTACACAAGTGAGCGCTACCAGCACACCTACACAAGTGAGCGCTACCAGCACACCTACACAAGTGAGGCTACCAGCACACC
>WNWK01004763.1:0-15000 GCA_009830355.1 Cherax destructor
TTGTCGGGAAGTGGAATAGTCTGGAAAAGTGATGTATTGGAGGCAGGATCCATACATAGCTCCAAGAAGAGGTATGATAAAGCTCATGGAGCAGGAAGTGTGACCTAGTAGCGGCCAGCAAAGAGGAGGTGCCTGAAGCTGTGACTCGACCCTGCAGTCACAACTAGGTGAGTACACACACAATAGGCCAAGTGTATATTGCTTTCACAACCGGTTACTAATTACTTTGTGGTCCTCAGTATATCTATCTACATTAAATTGTGGCCTTCAGTAAACTTACATTACATTGTGATCCTCAGTAAACCTACATTGCATTGTGGTCCTCAATGTACCTACATTACATTGTGGTCCTCAGTAAACCTACATTACTTTGTGGTCCTCATTGTATCTACATTACATTGTGGTCCTCAATCTACCTACATTGCACTGTGGTCCTCAATGTGCCTACATTACATTGTGGTCCTCAGTAAATCTACATTAAATTGTGGTCCTCAATATACCTACATTACATTGTGGTCCTCGGTGTACCTACATTACATTGTGGTCCTCGGTGTACCTACATTACACTGGTCCTCAGTGTACCTACATTTCATTGTGGTCCTCAGTACCTACATTACACTGTGGTCCTCAGTACCTACATTACATTCAACGTAGAATGACTAAATTAATACATAGCATTAGAAATCTTCCGTATGAAGAAAGATTGAAGAGCCTTAAATTACATTCACTTGTAAGACGAAGAATGAGGGGAGACATGATCGAGGTATACAAGTGGAAAATGGGTATTAACAAAGGGGATATAAATAAGATCTTGAGGATATCTCTCCAAGAGAGAACCCGCAATAACGGATTCAAGTTAGCTAAGTTTAGATTTAGAAAGGATATAGGAAAGTATTGGTTTGGAAATAGGGTAGTTGATGAGTGGAACAGTCTTCCTAGTAGGGTTATTGAAGCTAGGACCTTGGGTAGTTTCAAATTTAGATTGGATAAATTCATGAGTGAGAGGGGTTGGATTTGAGTGGGACTTGCACATGAGTAAATAGAATTATCAAAGCTTATTTCTTGGGTAGCATTGAAAATTGGGTTAAGCAAATATTCTGTTAGTGGGATGGACTGTGAAGGACTTGCCTAGTATGGGCCAACAGGCCTGCGGCAGTGTTCCTCCTTTCTTATGTTCTTATTACACTGTGGTCCTCAGTGTACCTACATTACATACAAAAAAATTACAATGCCGTCGATCTTGTTGGCAGCTAACAAGAAAGAGAGGAAAAAAGTCCCATATTTCACTTTTGTACCAAAGCACAATCAATTCTAACTGCCAGGTGTGAATTACTTCCTTAAGTGTTTGTCTTTAATAATATATATAACCTGCCAACGTACCTGCACAAAGAAAATGGAGACCCTGTATCACAGGGTGACTATTATTATTGTGAGAGGCTCTTAGTACACCTTTGTATTTCGAGGCTAAGAGCTCTTATCCTACCTCGGCTCATATCAAAGACCAGCCCTGTATAAGGTAAATTACCAACCCCCTGGACGACGGTATATACACTAAAAGTTGTTTATATGTCAGCGCGCATATATATATATATATATATATATATATATATATATATATATATATATATATATATATATATATATAAAAATATATATATATATATAATATATATATATATATATATATATATATAATATATATATATAATATATATATATAATATATATATATATATATATATATATAATATATATATAATATATATATATATATATATATATATAATATATATATATATATATATATATATATATATAATATATATATATATATATATATATATATAATATATATATATATATATATATAATATATATATATATATATATATATATATATAATATATATATATATATATATATAATATATATATATATATATATATATATAATATATATATATATACACACACATATATATTTTTTTTTTTTTTTAACAAGTCGGCCGTCTCCCACCGAGGCAGGGTGACCCAAAAGAAAGAAAATCCCCAAAAAGAAAATACTTTCATCATCATTCAACACTTTCACCACACTCATACATAATCACTGTCTTTGCAGAGGAGCTCAGATACGACAGCTGAGAAAAGTCCCTCCCAGCTGTCACTATCTCAGACCCCTCCTTTAAAGTGCAGGCATTGTCTTCCCATTTCCAGGACTCAAGTCCCAAATAAATCAATTAACTGGTTTCCCTGAATCCCTTCACAAAATGTTACCCTGCTCACACTCCAACAGATCGTCATGTCCCAAAAACCATTCGTCTCCATTCACTCCTATCTAACACGCTCACACATGCTTGCTGGAAGTCCAAGCCCCCCGCCCACAAAACCTCCTTTACCCCTTCCCTCCAACCTTTCTAGGACGACCCTACCCCGCCTTCCTTCCCTACAGATTTATACGCTCTCCAAGTCATTCTACTTTGATCCATTCTCTCTAAATGACCAAACCACCTCAACAACCCCTCTTCAGCCCTCTGACAAATACTTTTAGTAACTCCACACCTCCTAATTTCCACATTCCGAATTTTCTGCATAATATTTCACCACACATTGCCCTTAGACAGGACATCTACACTGCCTCAAGCCTCCTCCTCGCTGCAGCATTTGCAACCCATGCTTCACACCCATATAAGAGTGTTGGTACCACTATACTTTCGTACATTCCCTTCTTTGCCTCCATGGATAACGTTTTTGTCTCCACAGATACCTCAATGCACCACTCACCTTTTTCCTTCATCAATTCTATGGTTAACCTCATCCTTCATAAACCCATCCGCTGACACATCAACTCCCAAATATCTGAAAACATTTACTTCTTCCATAATCCCTCTCTCCAATGTGATATCCAATTTTTCTTTATTTAAATCGTTTGATACCCTCATCACCTTACTCTTATCTATGTTCACTTTTAACTTTCTACCTTTACACACTCTCCCAAACTCGTCCACTAACCTTTGCAACTTTTCTTTAGAATCTCCCATAAGCACAGTATCATCAGCAAAAAGTAACTGTGTCAACTCCCATTTGCATTTAATTCTCCATAATTTAATCCCACCCTCTCCCCAACACCCTAGCATTTACTTCTTTTACAACCCCATCTATAAATATATTAAACAACCATGGTGACATTACACATCCCTGTCTAAGACCTACTTTTACCGGGAAGTAATCTCCCTCTCCTACACACCTAACCTGAGCCTCACTATCCTCATAAAAACTCTTTACAGCCTTCAGTAACTTACTACCTATTCCATACACTTGCAACATTTGCCACATTGCTCCCCTATCCACTCTATCATATGCCTTTTCTAAATCCATAAATGCAATAAAAACTTCTCTACCTTTATCTAAATACTGTTCACATATATGCTTCACTGTAAACACTTGATCTACACATCCCCTACCCAATCTAAAGCCTCCTTGCTCATCTGCAATCCTATCTCTGTCTTACCTCTAATTCTTTCAATAATAACCCTGCCATACACTTTACCTGGTATACTCAGTAAACTTATTCCCTATAATTTTACACTCTCTTTTATCCCCCTTCCCTTTATATAAAGGAACTATACATGCTCTCTGCCAATCCCTAGGTACCTTCCTTTCTTTCATACATTTATTAAACAAAAATACCAACCACTCCAGCACTATATCCCCCTGCTTTTAACATTTCTGTCATGATTCCGTCAATTCCAGCTGCTTTACCCCTTTCATTCTACGTAATGCCTCACGCACCTCCCCCACACTCAATCCTGCTCTTCTTCACTCCTAAACGATGTTGTACCTCCTGGCCAGTACATGAAATTACCGCCTCCCTTTTTCATCGACATTTAAAAGTTCCTCAAAATATTCCCGCCATCTACCAATACCTCCAGCTCCCCATCTACTAACTCCCTACTCTGTTTTAACTGACAAATCCATTCGTTCCTAGGCTTTCTTACCTTGTTTATCTCCTCCAAAATTTTTTCTTGTTTTCAGCAAAATTTCTTGACAGAGCCTCTCCCATTCTTTCATCCGCTCTTCTTTTGCACTCTCTCACCCTCTCTTCACCTTTCTTTTACTCTCCACATACTCTGCTCTTCTATTAACACTTCTGTTTTGTAAAAACCTCTCATAAGCTACCTTTTATATATATTATATATATAATATAATATAATATATATATATATATATATATATATATATATATATATATATATATATATTCTATATATATATATATATATATATATATATATATATATATTCTATATATATATATATATATATATATATATTATTTTTTTATTAACACATCGGCCGATTCCCACCAAGGCAGGGTGGCCCGAAAAGAAAAACTTTCATCATCATTCACTCCATCACTGTCTTGCCAGAAGGGTGCTTTACACTACAGTTATAAAACTGCAACATTTACACCCTCCTTCAGAGTGCCGGCACTGTACTTCCCATCTCAGAACTCAAGTCCGGCCTGCCGGTTTCCTGAATCCTTCATAAATGTTACTTTGCTCACACTCCAACAGCGTCAAGTATTAAAAACCATATGCCTCCATTCACTCCTATCAAATACGCTCACACATGCTTGCTGGAAATCCAAGCCCCTCGCACAAAAACTTCCTTTACCCCTCCCCAACCTTTCCTAGGCCGACCCCTACCCGCCTTCCCTCCACTACAGATTTATACACTCTCGAAGTCACTCTGTCTCGTTCCATTCTCTCTACATGTCCAAACCACCTCAACAACCCCTCCTCAGCTCTCTGGACAATCGTTTTGGTAATCCGCACCTCCTCCTAATTTCCAAACTCCGAATTCTCTGCATTATATTCACACCACACATTGACCTCCAGACATGACATCTCCACTGCCTCCAGCCTTCTCCTCGTTGCAACATTCATCACCCATGCTTCACACCCATATAAGAGCGTTGGTATAACTATCTCTCATACATTCCCCTCTTTACTTCCATGGACAAGGTTCTTTGTCTCCACAGACTCCGAAGTGCTCCACTCACCCTTTTCCCCTCATCAATTCTATGATTCACCTCATCCTTCATAGACCCATCCGCCGACATGTCCACTCCCAAATATCTGAATACATTCACCTCCTCCATACTCTCTCCCTCCAATCTGATATCAATCTTTCGTCACCTATTCTTTTTGTTATCCTCATCACCTTACTCTTTCCTATATTCACTTTCAATTTTCTTCTTTTACACACCCTACCAAATTCATCCACCAACCTCTGCAGCTTCTCTTCAGAATCTCCCAAAAGCACAGTGTCATCAGCAAAAAGCAACTGTGACAACTCCCACTTTGTATTTGCTTCTTTATCTTTTAGCCCAACACCTCTTGCCAAGACCCTCGCATTCACTTCTCTTACAACCCCATCTATAAATATATTGAACAACCACGGTGACATCCACATCCTTGTCTAAGGCCCACTTTTACTGGGAAATAGTCCCCTTCCCTCCTACACACTCTAACCTGAGCCTCACTATCCTCATAAAAACTCTTCACTGCTTTCAGTAACCTTCCTCCTATTCCATCACCTGCAACATCTGCCACATTGCCCCCTATCTACCCTATCATACGCCTTTTCCAAATCCATAAATGCCACAAAAACATCTTTACCCTTATCCAAATACTGTTCACCTATATGTTTCCTGTAAACACTTGGTCTACACACCCCTACCTTTCCTAAAGCCCCCTTGTTCATCTGCTATCCTGCTTTCTGTTTTACTCTTAATTCTTTCAATAATAACTCTACCATACACTTTACCAGGTACACTCAACAGACTTATTCCCCTATAATTTTTGCACTCTCTTTTGTCCCTTTGCCTTTATACAAAGGAACAATACACGCTCTCTGCCAATCCCTAGGTACCTTACCCTCTTCCATACATTTATTAAATAATAGCACCAACCCTCCAAAATTATATCCCACCTTCTTTTAACATTTCTATCTTTATCCCATCAATCCCAGCTGCCTTACCCCCTTTCATTCTACCCACTGCCTCACGAACTTCCCCTACACCCACAACTGGCTCTTCCACACTCCTACAAGATGTTATTCCTCCTTGCCCTACACACGAAATCACAGCTTCCCTGTCTTCATCAACATTTAACAAATCCTCAAAATATTCTCTCCATCTTCCCGATACCTCTAACTCTCCATTTAATAACTCTCCTCTCCTATTTTTAACTGTCAAATCCATTTGTTCTCTAGGCTTCCTCAACTTATTAATCTCATTCCAAAACTTTTTCTTATTTTCAACAAAATTTGCTGATAACATCTCACCCACTCTCTCATCTGCTCTCTTTTTACATTGCTTCACCACTCTTTTAACCTCTCTTTTTCTCTCCATATACTCTTCCCTCCTTGCATCACTTCTACTTTGTAAAAACCTCTCATATGCTAACTTTTTCTCCCTTACTACTCTCTTTACATCATCATTCCACCAATCGCTCCTCTTCCCTCCCGCACCCACTCGCCTGTAACCACAAACTTCTGCTGAACACTCTAACACTACATTTTTAAATCTACCCCATACATTTTCGACCCCATTGCCTACACTCTCACTAGCCCATCTATCCTCCAATAGTTGTTTATATCTTACCCTAACTGCCTCCTCTTTTAGTTTATAAACCTTCACCTCTCTTTTACTTACTGATTCTATTTTCCTTGTATCCCATCTACCTTTTACTCCCACTGTAGCTATAACTAAAAAGTGATCTGATATATCTGTAGCCCCTCTATAAACATGTACATCCTGAAGTCTACTCAACAGTCTTTTATCTATCAATACATAGTCCAACAAACTACTGTCATTACGCCCTACATCATATCTTGTATACTTATTTATCCTCTTTTTCTTAAAATATGTATTACCTATAACTAAACCCCTTTCTATACAAAGTTCAATCAAGGGCTCCCATTATCATTTACACCTGGCACCCAAACTTACCTACTACACCCTCTCTGCATGTTTCTCCACTTTAGCATTTAGGTCCCTACCACAATTACTCTCTCATTTGGTTCAAAAGTTCCTATACATTCGCTTAACATCTCCCAAAATCTCTCTCTCTCCTCTACACTCCTCTCTTCTCCAGGTGCATACAGCTTATTATGACCCACTTTTCGCATCCGACCCTTATTTTAATCCACATAATCCTTGAATTTACATTTATATTCCCTCTTTTCCTTCCATAACTGATCCTTCAACATTATTGCTACCCCTTCCTTAGCTCTAACTCTCTCAGATACTCCTGACTTAATCCCATTTATTTCTCCCCACTGAAACTCGCCTACCCCCTTCAGCTTTGTTTCGCTTAGGGCCAGGACATCCAACTTCCTTAGAACCTTAGAAAACTTACCTAACCTTAGGAAACTTACCTAACCTTATTACAACAAGCGCAATTTAATTTAGCCTAATCCAACTAAATATATTTTAGATAAGTTTACAATAATTTAATAATAAACAAACACAATGAAATATATTTTTTCGTTAGGTTCAGAATGATTTGCATACACAAATTTTCGCTTGGCTTATTCGGCAAGAAAAGCATTGCTATTTAAGCCAAAATAGCAAGTTTTACCTATTCGGCACCACAAACACACACACACACACACATTTACAGAGGAGACAGGAAGGACTCCAGGAATTCAGAATAGGGAGGTATACCAACAAGTGCTGGATGAAATACACACAACCGAGGAGGAGGTGAAGAAGCTGCTATGTGAACTCGATACCTCAAAAGCGGTGGGACCTGACAACATTTCTCCGTGGGTCCTTAGAGAGGAAGCAGAGATGTTGTGTGTGCCACTAACAAAAACTTCAACACATCCATTGAAACTGGGCAACTACCTGAGGCGTGGAAGATGGCAAATGTAGTCCCAATTTTTAAGAAAGGAGATAGACACGAGGCATTAAACTACAGACCTGTGTCACTGACGTGTATAGTATGCAAAGTCATGGAGAAGATCATCAGGAGGAGAGTGGTGGAGCACCTAGAAAGACACAAGCTTATAAACAACAACCAGCACGGTTTCAGGGAAGGAAAATCCTGTGTCACAAACCTACTGGAGTTTTATGACAAGGTAACAGAAGTAAGACACAAGAGAGAGGGGTGGATACCTGGAGTCTACCTAGAGAGAATTCCAGGGGTCAACGCCCCCGCGGCCCGGTCCGTGACCAGCCCTCCTGTTGGACCAGAGCCTGATCAACCAGGCTGTTACTGCTGGCCGCACGCAGTCCAACGTACGAACCACAGCCCGGCTGGTCAGGTACCGACTTTAGGTGCCTATCCAGTGCCTGCTTGAAGACAGCCAGGGGTTTGTTGGTAATCCCCCTGATGTATGCTGGGAGGCAGTTGAACAATCTTGGGCCCCTGACACTTATTGTGTTGTCCCTCAACGTGCTAGTGGCATCCCTGCTCTTCATTGGGGATGTTACATCGCCTGCCGAGTCTTTTTGCTTTCGTAGGGAGTGATTTTTGTGTCAAGTTTGGTACTAAGCCCTCGAGAATTTTCCATGTGTATATAATAATGTATCTCTCCCGCCTGCGTTCTGAGAGTACAGGTTTAGGAACTTCAAGCGTTCCCAGTAGTTGAGTAGACTGCATTTTCTTGGACTGCAAGAAGGCGTTCGACACAGTTCCTCACAAGAGGTTAATGCAAAAGCTAGAGGATCAGGCACACGTAACAGGAAAGGCACTGCAATGGATCAGAGAATATCTGAGAGGGAGGCAACAACGAGTCATGGTACGTGACGAGGTGTCAGAGTGGGCACCTGTGACGAGTGGGGTTCCACAAGGGTCAGTCCTAGGACTTGTACTGTTTTTGGTATATGTGAATGACATAACAGAAGGGATAGACTCAGAAGTGTCCCTGTTTGCTGATGATGTGAAGTTAATGAGAAGAATTAAATCAGTCGAGGATCAGGCAGGACTACAAAGAGACCTAGACAGGCTACAAGCCTGGTCCAGTAACTGGCTCCTAGAATTTAACCCTGCCAAATGTAAAGTCATGAAGATCGGGGAAAGGCAAAGAAGACCGCAGACAGAGTATAGTCTAGGTGGCCAAAGACTGCAAACCTCACTCAAGGAAAAAGATCTTGGGGTGAGTATAATACCGAGCACATCTGAGGCACACATCAATCAGATAACTGCTGCAGCATACGGGCGGCTGGCAAACCTAAGAATAGCATTCCAATACCTCACTAAGGAATCGTTCAAGACTTTGTACACCATATACGTCAGGCCCATACTGGAGTATGCAGAAACCAGTTTGGAACCCACACCTGGTCAAGCACGTCAGGAAATTAGAGAAAGTGCAGAGGTTTGCAACAAGACTAGTCCCAGAGCTAAGGGGATTGTCCTACGAAGAAAGGTTAAGGGAAATCGGCCTGACGACACTAGAGGACAGGAGGATTAGGGGAGACATGATAACGACATATAAAATACTGCGAGGAATAGATAAGGTGGACAGAGACAAGATGTTCCAGAGAGGGGACACAGAAACAAGGGGTCCCAATTGGAAGTTGAAGACTCCTATGAGTCAAAGGGATGTTAGGAAGTATTTCTTCAGTCATAGAGTTGTCAGGAAGTGGAATAGCCTAGAAAGCGACGTAGTGGAGGCAGGAACCATACATAGTTTTAAGACTAGGTTTGATAAAGCTCATGGAGCAGGGAGAGAGAGGACCTAGTAGCAATCAGTGAAGAGGCGGGGCCAGGAGCTATGACTCGACCCCTGCAACCACAAATAGGTGAGTACACACATATATGTATGTACTGTATGTGTGTCTGTGTGTGGTATGTATGTGTGTTTAATATTATAGTATATAATCTCGTGAAGTGTGTAACTGTGTATGTACACTAAGAGGGTTGTGCATATATCTCACTGTATATAAAATGGAATGCGTGTGTATGTGTGTATATACACTGAGCTTAATATCTTCTCATTCTTAGCAATAAATACATTATAGATGTTGGTGAACAAGTGAATTTAGACTTTAATGGCCAAAGAGCAGGAAAAGTTTTCACATTACACAGTGGAATGGGACAGCAAGGCACTGAACCAATAACCATCTTCATTACTTTCAAACATACACACACACCAGGCAGCGTCTAGGGTCCAAATAAACAAAACATTTTTCATCGATGTGGGATTTTTAAAGACTAGTTGTTGCCAGCCAGCTGAACTGGCTTTAGTTATGCCACTCTCCAAGAAGGGTGCTCTCA
The DNA here is from genome assembly GCA_009830355.1 of Cherax destructor. Taxonomy (NCBI): domain Eukaryota; kingdom Metazoa; phylum Arthropoda; class Malacostraca; order Decapoda; family Parastacidae; genus Cherax; species Cherax destructor. The sequence continues at coordinate 10,289 of WNWK01004763.1, forward strand.
TGCTAGGGGTTCTTGATCCAGGGAATTTAAGCCACCCTCATATTCCTCAGATCAAACGTTGCCTTCCATTCCTCAGGTGCTGTGATCCTGACGGGTGTGGCTCATCCACCTTTCATCATATGTATCCTTGTTTGCTGATGATGTAAAACTGATGAGAAACAAATCAGATGAGGACGTGAAAAGGCTGCAAATGAATCCAGGAAAAAGTGCAAGATTGGTTAGATAAGTGGTTGCTTGTCTTCAACCTCAGCAAATGCAAGGTCATGAAGATTGGTGAAGGATCCGGAAGACCAGACATGAGGTATAGACACGGGGGACAGAGACTACAGACTACTCAAAGATAAAGACCTATGGGTGAGCGAAGTATGTTGCCAGAGGCTCACATCAATCGAAAACCTCTACAGCCAATGCTCGTCTGGCAAATCTGAGAGTGCCCTTCAGGAATCTCAACAAAGTCATATGTCAGGCCCATTTGGGAGTACCAAACACTAGAATGGAACCCACACCTGAGGGAGCATGTTAGGAACCTGGAGAAAGTACAGATGTAACAACGGTTCTTACTGAGTTAAGGGGTATGAGCTATGAGGATAGACTAACTGAACTGAATCAAATGACACTGGGGGACACAGGGGAGACATGATAGAGCATACAAAATACCAATGGAAATTGAGTATACATAGAACAGGATGTTTGAGAGGCGAGAAACGGGAAGTCGGAGACAGCTGGAAGTTAAAGAAACAGATGAGCCACAGGGATGCTGGGAAGGTGGAGCTAGACTCCATATATATATAGTTTTAAGAGCAGGGACAACAAAGCCCACGATGATAGGAGGAAGTGCATCTGACAAGCGACAAGTTGAGAAGCGGGGCTAGGAGCTAGGACTCGACTTATGGTATCACATATAGGTGAGTGTCACACACAAGAGGGGGCGGGGGAGAGGCAGGCCAATTGTCTATCGACAAGAGCCCTTGAAAACTGTTAACTCTCTCTCTCTCACACACAATACTGTTAATCGTGTTGAAGGTCAGTCTCAACATATGAGGGAGGCTACATCTGTCAAGGCGACCATTACTAATTGTCTCTGGTTGCCAGGAGAACCCTTGATAGCCTCTCTCCCAGACTAAGAGTGGTATACAACAATCCAGGCGCCCAGTTCTGATTGGCGAGGATCATCCTCACCCTTGTTATGCCTCTTGCCAATAAGGATAGTTTAGTAACACAGCCGCATAATAATATCTTCCTCTGGTTTAATAACAACGCTTGCTGTTTCTAGACACGTACAACAGTCAGATACGTTAGTCCAGCCACTCAATGCTTAGTGTGTGAATGTAAGATTGTCTTGTTATTTAGAAAGAGCTTCCTGGGTGAATACAGTCTCACAGGGTTGGTTGAGTGAATACAGTAAATGTTATCCCCTGGGCTGGTTCTCTGAAGCACCTTGAGTGAATATAATCCCCCTGGGTTGGTCCTTTGAAGCACCCAGAGTGAATATAATGCCACAGGGTTTGTCAATCGGGGAGGGAGGGAGGCAGAAACCTGTAATTGTATTGATAATCAGTATTTAGATTATGATTCTTAAAAATAAGAAATCCAAATTTGGATTAATACCAATGACCTATTATTTGTCTGATGCCATCTGCGCAGTCTTCCTGATCCGAGTGCCTGATCCAAGTGCTTTATCAGAATGTGTGATCCAAGTACCTGATCCAAGTGCTTTATCAGAATGTGTGATCCAAGTACCTGATCCAAGTGCTTTATCATAATGTGTGATCCAAGTACCTGATCCAAGTGCTTTATCAGAATGTGTGATCCAAGTACCTGATCCAAATGCTTTATCAGAATGTGTGATCCAAGTGCTTGATCAGAATGCATGATCAAGTGTCTGATTAGGGTGCCTGATCCGACCAAACTGCCACCCATTCCCCAGATGCTGTATGATCCATACGGGTTTGCTGCTTGCCCATGATGAAAATAATAGTGGAACTTTAATGTAACGGCTTGACAAAGCTCCTGGAGAGCGAAACGTTGCCACAATAAAATGTCACATTAGTTGCATTTGTGTCCTTTTACTTAACATATTGTCGGTAATTCTACCAATATTAATACAACTTTAATGTGGCATGCGCCGAGCACGTCTTCCTTGTTTGGTGTGCAACAAACACCCCATCTTGCATTCCTCCTTCTATAATCAGCCAAAGTTCGGTAGTTTAATTACGTACAGAAGTTGTGGCCCCCACCACTGTACTATGAATCAATTAGGGAAAAGGGTTGACTTTATACATACACCCAGGTCTGAAGGTCAGTCTCTCACTAGCTTTGGCTGATTACACTTTGCTCTCGTATTACATTACTTACAAGTATATTATTTGCCTACCTTGCTGCTTCGTTCCACACACACTGTAAATATCGGTGGTGGGAATATAAAGGTGCTCAAGAAACTACCTTTGGTGTTGGTGTGTGCTTCATGCTGCCTGACTGTTCCTTCACTGGTGATCTATCTTACGGCCAGGTATCATAATATCTATCACTTGATAAAGTGCCACTGCTGGTGAAGCCCTATTATGAGTGATAAAGTAACATTATTGGTAATAAAACACCACTTTGGGTGAAGATTCATTGTGGGCGATACAGCAACACAATGATAAAGCAACACTATGGGTAATAAAGCTCCCTTGTGGGTGACAAAGTCCAACTTTGGGCGATAAAGCCCCACTGTGGGTGAAGTAATATTTTCCCTCTTTAAAAAATCTTTGAAATCATCACTGACCTCAAAGAAAATTGATGAGCTTAGATATACGTACAAGATAAAAAATATGATGTATTATCCTTGAGTATACTCTGGATGTAATCCTCACCATTATTGTTATTTACACGAGGATGTGCTAACTCCATTGTGCCTGAGGAATGGGAAATAGTCAGGCTCGAGCCGAGGAAGAGGATAGATCCAAGTGTTTGGGTGAAGGCATCTCTCTCTCTCTCTCTCTCTCTCTCTCTCTCTCTCTCTCTCTCTCTCTCTCTCTCTCTCTCTCTCTCTCTCTCTCTCTCTCTCTTGACAGGACCATAATTAATCGGGTTTTGAAACTTAATACATTAATATTTATAATATTATTCAAAATGAAGCACATATCCCATAGGAAATATATAAAATTAACACGAGTCGATATTCATGGAGGTTTCCTTGTCTGTGACCGTGCCACAGAGTTCCCTGAGGAGGGCTTAATCTTGTTTGCTTCAGAAAAAGGTAAGAGAAAATCTATACGAAAATATTCATGACTTGAAGGGCCAGGGACGCTAACACTTGGGCCAACACTGACTTTAATACCTTGCATATAAAGTTGCATATAAATGTGTCGGATGGCAGATTTTACCAAGAAGGTATATAGTAACCTATCCTCCAACAACATATACTCCAATTTCTTTTACAGTTCGTGAGACAACAGACGCTTGAGATATTGTAATACCTGAGCACCCTACACTGCCAGACGTAAGAAACTTTGTTAACTTCGTACACACTTTTTCATGAAAATTTCTCAAGAGATTCTCGCCCATTAACAAAAATTAGCCAATTATATAGTTCAGTAATACAATAAATTAAACTTATTGTGTTGATTCTCTCTCTCTCTCTCTCTCTCTCTCTCTCTCTCTATATATATATATATATATATATATATATATATATATATATATATATATATATATATATATATATATATATGTAGGAAAGTGTCACCACTAGTGTATACTACATCAACATAAATAGCATTTCAAACTTCAAATAATTCTCCAGGAGAGTGGATACAGAACACAGTCACTTCATCTGACTCTTCCTCACAGGTGACATCAACCTGTCACTACAGGAGGAGGTTTAAGTAACCTACCATAACTCAGCCTAAATTATAAAAAAAAAATGCGGAAAACGTTCAGAAACTGATGGTGGGAATAGCGCTGGAAAATTAGAAGTCATGAGATAGGCTGTCTATTGACTGTGAGCTTCATTAAGGCTGCAATTCTCATGTGGGCTGCTATCACCGATTAAACTTTCACTGTATATACACTGAAAAACATGCACCTCTCGGTGTATATTCAAAGTCTATATAAACATACTGAGAGATACAAATCTCTCGGTATATATACACTGACACGTAAACAAACCGGGCGAGTCCATTTCCTGCAGTGGGTGGGGCGCCGCCGCTGCTGCTGGTGACACTTACCCAGCTAATTACGGTGTTATTAGGGCAGATTATGGGCTGTTTTATGGCCCCCAGTGGACCACGGTTGCTGATACTGGTTACGGCGCCACTGATTGTGTATGATGTTTGTTGGGTGTGCTTTTCTCTAATTACCTGTGAAAATGTGTATGTACTAATATATATATATAATATATATATATATATATATATATATATATATATATATATATATATATATATATATATATATATATATATATATATATATATATATATATATATATATATATGATGGGGTCCACCTCTATGCAATTGTGGGACATAGCTGAGAAGTGGATAAAAGGCTTCAAGGAAGAATATTTGGATTTCTTTCTGAAGCCATTTGAATACTCCACTTCTCCTACCACCCCATCCTATATACACACATACATGCATATAAATGCTTTATTAATAGACAGAATACATTTATAGAAAACACAAACATGAATACAATGGTACAATATGTCAAAGATTATGAATCTC
>WNWK01004763.1:20000-25000 GCA_009830355.1 Cherax destructor
TGCAAACCTTTGCACTTTCTCTAGCTTCCTTATATGCCTGGCTAGGTGTGGGTTCCAAACTGGTGCTGCATACTCCAATATAGGCCTGACATACACAGTGTACAGGGTCCTGAACGATTCCTTATTAAGATGTCGGAATGCTGTTCTTAGGTTTGCTAGGCGCCCAAATGCTGCAGCAGTTATTTGGTTGATGTGTGCCTCAGAAGATGTGCTCGGTGTTATACTCACCCCAAGATCCTTTTCCTTGAGTGAGGTTTGTAGTATCTGGCCCCCTAGACCGTACTCCGTCTGCGGTCTTCTTTGCCCTTCCCCAATCTTCATGACTTTGTATTTGGTGGGGTTGAACTCCAGGAGCCAGTTGCTGGACCAGGCCTGCAGCCTGTCCAGATCCCTTTGTAGTTCTGCCTGGTCCTCGTCTGAATGAATTCTTCTCATCAACTTCACATCATCTGCAAACAGGGACACTTCGGAGTCTATTCTTCCGTCATGTCGTTCACAAATACCAGAAACAGCACCGGTCCTAAGACTGACCCCTGTGGAACCCCGCTCGTTACAGGCGCCCATTCTGACTTCGCACCACGCACCATGACTCGCTGTTGTCTTCCTGACAGGTATTTCCTGATCAATTTTAGTGCCTTCCCTGTTATATCTGCCTAGTCATCCAGCTTTTGCACTAATCTTTTGTGTGGAACTGTGTCAAACGCCTTCTTACAGTCCAAGAAAATGCAGTCTACCCCCCCTCTCTCTCTCTCTCTCTTGTCTTACTGCTGTCACCCTGTCATAGAACTCCAGTAGGTTTGTGACACAGGATCTCCCGTCCCTGAACCCATTCTGGCTGTCGTTCATAAGCTGTTCCTTTCTAGGTGCTCCACCACTCTTCTCCTGATAATTTTCTCCATGACTTTGCATACTATACATGTTAGTGACACTGGTCTGTAGTTTAATGCTTCATGTTTGTCTCCTTTTTTGAAAATTGGGACTACATTTGCTGTCTTCCATACCTCAGGTAGTCGCCTTGTTTCGATAGATGTGTTGAAGATTGTTGTTAGTGGTACACATAGCACCTTTGCTCCCTCTCTCAGGACCCATGGAGAGATGCTATCCGGACCCCTTGGCCTTTGAGGTATCTAGCTCGCTTTGCAGCCTCTTCACTTCTTCCTCGGTTGTATGTATTGTGTCCAACACTTGATGGTGAACCCCGCCTCTCTGTCTTTCTGGAGTCCCTTCTGTCTCCACTGTGAACACTTCTTTGAATCTCATGTTGAGTTCCTCACATACTTCTCGGTCGTTTTTTGTGATCTCTCCTTCTTCCTTCCTCAGCCCTGATTATCTGGTTCTTGACCGTTGTTTTCCTCCTGATGTGGCTGTACAACAGCTTCGGGTCAGATTTGGCTTTCGCTGCTATGTCATTTTCGTATTGCCGTTGGGCCTCCCTTCTTACCTGTGCATATTCATTTCTGGCTCTACGACTGCTCTCCTTATTCTCCTAGGTCCTTTGCCTTCTATACTTCTTCCTTTCTCTAGCACACTTGGTTTTGGCCTCCCTACACCTTTGAGTGAACCACGGGCTCATCCTGGCTTTCTCGTTATTTCTGTTACCCTTGGGTACAAACCTCTCCTCAGCTTCCTTGCATATTGTTGTCACATATTCCATCATCTCGTTTACTGACTTACCTGCCAGTTCTCTGTTCCACTGAACCCCGTGAAGGAAATTCTTCATGCCTGCATAGTCCCCTTTATTGTAGTTTGGCTTCATTCGCCCTGCCCTGCCTGCTTCCCTCTCCACTTGTAACTCTACTATGTATTCGAAGATCAGAACCACGTGATCACTGGCCCCGAGGGATCTTTCATATGTGATGTCCTCTATATCTGCACTACTCAAGGTGAATACTAGGTCCAGTCTCACTGGTTCATCCTCTCCTCTCTCTCTGGTAGTGTCCCTTACATGTTGGTACATGAGGTTTTCCAGTACCACCTCCATCATCTTAGCCTTCCACGTTTCCGGGCCCCCATGTGTGTGTGTGACAGATAGATAGATAGATAGATAGATAGAGAGAGAGAGAGAGAGAGAGAGAGAGAGAGAGAGAGAGAGAGAGAGAGAGAGAGAGAGAGAGAGAGAGAAAGACAGGAGACAGAGAGAGGGAGAGAAAACGCGAGGCGTGCGCGCGCAAGTGTAAACGCCGATGTCGTCAAAGCTATGTAAACACATTTAGTCCTAAACTCGACTCCGGTATAATCAAACGTGAATGTTCCTCTTTGATTAGGACTGGAGGCAAGGGTTTTGGCTTGGCTGCTCGGGGGTGGCAGTGTGGGATTATGGGAGAATATACACACACACACACATTATATATATATATATATATATATATATATATATATATATATATATAGATAGATAGATAGATAGATAGAGAGGTATCACCTCTGGAACTGTGCTGGGGTGTATGTGTATGTGATGTCACCTCAGGCCTCCAGCCTGGGAAGGATAAACGTCGACTTATCGTGGTAGTGGTGTTGACAGCAGTGAGACAATATTCTGACTTTACTAACTGATTTAGAAGATTATTCAGAATACTTCGACTGAGTTTTTGTAGTAAGCAATCAGCCTAAGTCCAATGTTATCACGTGGAGGTTTAAAGGTTTAATTTACTATTTTGAACAGTGTCTTTTTTGTCTTGTTCATCCTGATGTTGATCTCTGCATTTGGATCAGTACTGAAGATGTTAATGTTAATCAGATCTTTGGATCAATACTGAAGGTGTTACTGATAATCAGATCCATGACTCAGTGCTGTAGTTTTCACTGCTGGTTAGATCATGTGGTTGATAACGCTGTTTATGACACTACTTATCACTGCGGGTTTAATAAGCTATAGATCTTCATATTATCTTAATGTGCTTAGCAGTTTAGTTAAAGTCCATGTTGAAGTAGCCAAGAGTGGCTACAGTATCGTGCTACCCCTTGTTTCCCATGTGGCTATGATGAAAACATTAGATTGTTTTACCATCGAAGGTGTCAATGCCACGAGTTTTTACTAGTATAAGCGTTATACATTTGTAGTTAGGCAGTGTATAGTAAGTTCGCATCCTGTGGCTCATACGGCACCAGGAGTTGGTAAAGCAAAGTTACACTCTCTCTCTATTGCTTGTCCAGGAAAAACAGAAAAGCTACTGTTCAAGTATTATTGTCAGACAGGGATCTTTGGAGTCTGGAAACAAAAGGTCTTCAGAGCGGCGGTATTAGTTCAAAAGGGTAACTCTTCTAGCTCACCTGCTCTCTACCCACACTTAAGCTGGGAGGTGCAACTCAGCCGCCTCTGACAGCAAGCAGCCTCTGGCCAACTTCAACAACAGCTGGCTAGTTACAACCATACTTACACTTACCATCCCCCTCTACAGGACTGTACACCTGTCCTTTCATTTTCTAATAATCCCCTGGTTTCACTATCGACGCCTGACTATCAATTTATTTCTCTTTTACTTAATTTAACGAGTTCGTCAAATTTTAATTGTTTCTTTGTCCAGGTTATTCATGCTTCTTGATTATTCTTTTTCATCTTTGTGTAATAGTGTTCTTTCATATTTTATATACCTATCATTGTTATTTTATTGCAGTGTGCAAAATTTTCTATTTTTATTTTCTTGAGCAGGGAGGTGACTCCTCCTCTTCCCTGACACTCTCAGTCCATATCAGTGGTCATGTGAAACAAGAGGCACGCTCTTCAACAAACGTTTATTAGGACAATGAATCTGTGTAGAGCTTTATCAAGTCATAAATGATCATGGTTCTGTAAAGTTGTACACGGAGCGACACGCTGTCCCAGCAGAAGTTCCTTCTGGAACGTGCGCCTTTTCTTCACTACTATCGGGAGTACGCCATTTGGATTCAGTGGCCATCTTGAATGCAATGACCATTTTCCAGGGTAAACTTGAACGAGTCACTCAGCGAGGTCTTTTACTGAGACGAGCAAGAAAGACGAACTTGGTCTCGATCTCACCTCACTAACAACAGGAGACAGGGAAAAAATTATTCTTAACCAGGTTTGTTTACTCCCTCAGGTTACGAAGGAAAAGTGTGTGTGTGTGTGTGTGTGTGTGTGTGTGTGTGTGTGTGTGTGTGTGTGTGTGTGTGTGTGTGTGTTGTGTGTGTGTGTATAGACATTCATATAACGTCCAATGTAGAGACAGATATTCACAATATATAAGCTGAAGCAACTTTGTAAGTCTTTAAAACAAAAAACTATAGATGGAGCAGAGCGATATGAACACATGGCTGATCTCATCCCTGAGAAGACAAACACAATCAAAGCCGAGGTCGGTCTCTACACATGAGAGACTCGTCCCAATAACACCAGTGTTGACAGTGTTCGTTTACATGTGAAAGAGAACTCCTCTGGAGAATCTCCCACTCGAGACAGACTTCATAATATTTACCTCAGTGGTACACACACTTCCCAAAATTTATTGGAACAGTCTTTCTCACTTTCAAGGAAGGATTCCTTGTTGACAGTGAAGGGCTCTTAATCCAAAGACGTGGAGCTACGCTCTCCTTCCATAGATTAAACCTAAATACCTCCCATTCCCCAGGCGCTGCACCACCCTTACTGCTTCCCATGTTTATATTAATAAGAGTAATCTTCACGGGCAGGGGAAGCAAGATGGGCTGGCAGCTGTCCCATCTAAACAGTACAAACAAAAAGCCTAATATATTAATATTCAGGAAATGTTGACGTTTTCATAATAAATTAAAGGCAGCCTCAGATACAGTTATTATTGGTATTATGCTATTTCTGAAGACGTTGTATAACGAGCATTATTGGGTAAAATTTCACTCTTTGAGGAGCTTTATCAAGTCACGCCTTAATAAAGCTGTATACAAAGCGAAACGATGTCCCAACAAAGGCTTTTTTCTTTAACTGGTGGTGGTATTTTATTCGTCAGAAAACAAGTGTTTGCTAACCCAGGTGTTAGTCATGTGATAAGACGCTAACTTTAGTTGTT
>WNWK01004763.1:30000-60000 GCA_009830355.1 Cherax destructor
TCTCGAAATCGATCCCAGGTATACACCAGTTATAACTGAAAAAAAAAACATACTTTTGAAATTATATATAATCTCAGCAAAATGTAACTGATACATATATAACTCCAAAACCATTTTTTTGTATTTACAAATGCAAAACTACATAATTGATTTATAAATAACTAAAAAAAATCATATATTTGATTTAGATATAATTGCAAAACCATATAATTCGAAATAGTATTTTAAAATAGCACCTGACCACAGGTGACTGCAGTCGTCATATGGAAGCCGGCTAAAATAGAGAAGACATACAAATGATTTGGCGTTACATTTGCTGGTCACTCTTGATGAAGCTGGTGCCGGCGGCCTCGGCCCGCTAACTGATGACTGTTAAATGCCGGTCAGTCGAAAAAAATGAAATTGACTGTCAAACGTTTGGAGGACAGATTGTGCGCCAGGGGATGCTGTTTTATGGAGTGTTGGCCTTCTCTATATTTATAGGCGGCGCTGCATTTGTCTTTTCCCCTTTGTTTTCCGAGTTGGTCTGTATGTCAGCCTGTTGGTATATCACCCTGTCTGTATGTCAGCCCGTCTGTGTCAGCCTGTCTGTATGTCAGCCAGTCTGTGTCAGCTCGTCTGTGTCAGCCTGTCTGTGTCAGCCTGTATGTCAGCCCGTCTGTGTCAGCCTGTCTGTACGTCAGCCCGTCTATGTCAGCCTGTCAGTATGTCAGTCTTATTGTATGTCAGACTGTCTGTGTATAACGTCAGCCTAAGTCAGTATGTGTGTTAGCTTTCCTGTCAATCTATCAGCGTAAATACCAGCCTGTCTGTGTACATGACAGCACGCCTCTCAGTCTGTAAGCGTGTGTCTACCTGTCTGTAGTGCTGTCAATATGTCTGTCAGTACATAAGCCCTTCAGGCAATCCTCTTCCTGTATTTCCGTATCTTTCTGTTTATTGTCTCTTATTTTACCTTTGACATCCCGCCTTCAATATTCTCTACTCCCTCTCATCTCTCATTCTCCCCTCCCTCTCATCTCTCCCTTCCCTCTCATCTCTCACTCTTTCCTTATATATCAATCTCCCTCCTATCTGACTCTGTCACGTATGTTATTCTCTTGCCATGTGTAACACTCCCTTTTACCTCTCAAACCCCTCTCATTCCCTCCCACTTTCACCAATAGTTTCTCACTTTCTTCTTATCTAATAACCCCACAAAAGAAACTGCTTAGTACCCATTCCTCCCCCCAAAAAAAAAAAAAAAAAATCTCCTCTTTATAAATACACACACACACACACACACACACACACAACACACATATATATATATATATATATATATATATATATATATATATATATGTGTGTGTGTGTGTGTGTGTGAGCGTATTTGATAGGAGTGAATGGAGACAAATGGTTTTTAATACTTGACGTGCTGTTGGAGTGTGAGCAAAGTAACATTTATGAAGGGATTCAGGGAAACCGGCAGGCCGGACTTGAGTCCTGGAGATGGGAAGTACAGTGTCTGCACTCTGAAGGAGGGGTGTTATGTTGCAGTTTTATAACTGTAGTGTAAAGCACCCCTCTGGCAAGACAGTGATGGAGTGAATGATGATGAAAGTTTTCTTTTTCGGGCCACCCTGCCTTGGTGGGAATCGGCCGATGTGTTAATAAATATATATATATATATATATATATATATATATATATATATATATATATATATATATATATATATACACATATCAATAACACTGCGACTTGCCAAGGATTCGAACCATTGTTGCTTTGGCCAGCCTCATGGTGAGCGAAAACACATGACGCTCTAACCCACAGGACCACGCAATCCTACAAGAATGACGCACACAGCCAAGCTAGGTGTTTTACCGTCATCCGAGGGCATTCGATGGTGTGGGTGCCTCTGAGCTAATTTCATTCTCCTCCATGTTTGGTGTACTAGCCCAACGAGCAGTATTTTATATTATTGTAACCACGAACGAGTGGTATTGATCAATAGTACACCAAACAGGGAGGAGAATGAAATTAGCTCAGAGGCCACACACCACCGTATGTCCTCGGATGACGGTAAACACTAGCTGGCTGAGTGCGTCATTCTGTAGGATTGCGTGTCTGGTGGTTAGAGCGTCATGTGTTTTGCTCACCATGAGTGGGCCAAGCAGCATGGGTTCGAATCCTTGGCTAGTCCAGTGTTGTTATTGATAAATACCACTCGTTCGTGGTTACAATATATATATATATATATATATATATATATATATATATATATATATATATATATATATATATATATTTTTTAGTGTAATAATAATAATTGATGGAAAAAGGTCTAGCACTAGCAAGAGCACAAGTGTAGCCACTCAGATACTGAGTACTCAAAAGAGCTCAATGTGTGTTGCCTCAACTGTGGCTCCACCCACGTTTATACAAGTTCTTATAATATTAAAAACAAGCGTTAAAGCTGGAAGTGTTATACAGGCTCCTACAGTATCCCTCGCACCACCCGCAACTCGTGCACTCTATGACCTATGCGGGTTTAGCACTTTTCTGAAGAAGAGTAACGTTCGTAAATTAAAAATTACCCCATAAGATAGAAGTAACAATTTGTGCATAAGAACGTTCGATGCTTCTAGTTGAGATAAGGTAGGTGGTGTGGAAGGAGGATCGAGCCTCCACCAGGCCTTATGTTGAATAACCCACACGGGGTTAGTGCTTCATATAAATATAATACGTAGACCGAGGCAACAATTTCGCGTCTACCAGTAAGTAGGTAGAACGTTGATGGTATTAGCAATGAGAAATTGATATAATGAAGGAGTATATGGCAGATAAATAATAATTATTATTATTATTATCATTACTAATTGACCAATAAGGATCAAGCAGCGTAAGGAAAGATAGTTTTAATTCCCTTGAGCAAGAGTCATTCACCTGCATGAAGGTTCCTCCCAGGGAGGGAGAGAGGGGATGACACAGTAGTGAGGGAGAGTCATTCACCTGCATGAAGGTTCCTCCCAGGGAGGAGAGAGGGATGACACAGTAGTGAGGAGAGTCATTCACCTGCATGAAGGTTCCTCCCAGGGAGGGAGAGAGGGGATGACACAGTAGTGAGGGAGAGTCATTCACCTGCATGAAGGTTCCTCCCAGGGAGAGAGAGAGGGGATGACACAGTAGTAAGGAGAGTCATTCACCTGCATGAAGGTTCCTCCCAGGGAGGAAGAGAGGGATGACATAGTAGTGAGGAGAGTCATTCACCTGCATGAAGGTTCCTCCCAGGGGAGAGAGAGGGATGACACAGTAGTAAGGGAGAGTCATTCACCTGCATGAAGGTTCCTCCCAGGGAGGGAGAGGGGATGACACAGTAGTGAGGAGAGTCATTCACCTGCATGAAGGTTCCTCCCCGGGAGGGAGAGAGGGGATGACACAGTAGTGAGGAGAGTCATTCACCTGCATGAAGGTTCCTCCCAGGGAGGGAGAGAGGGGATGGCACAGTAGTGAGGAGAGAGTCATTCACCTGCATGAAGGTTCCTCCCAGGGAGGGAGAGGGGATGACACAGTAGTAAGGGAGAGTCATTCACCTGCATGAAGGTTCCTCCCAGGGAGGAGAGAGGGATGACACAGTAGTGAGGGAGAGTCATTCACCTGCATGAAGGTTCCTCCCAGGAGGGAGAGAGGGATGACACAGTAGTGAGGGAGAGTCATTCACCTGCATGAAGGTTCCTCCCAGGGAGGTAGAGAGGGATGACACAGTAGTAAGGGAGAGTCATTCACCTGCATGAAGGTTCCTCCCGGGAGGAGAGAGGGGATGACACAGTAGTGAGGGAGAGTCATTCACCTGCATGAAGGTTCCTCCCGGGAAGGAGAGAGGGATGACACAGTAGTGGGGGAGAGTCATTCACCTGCATGAAGGTTCCTCCCAGGGAGAGAGAGAGGGATGACACAGTAGTGAGGAGAGTCATTCACCTGCATGAAGGTTCCTCCCGGAGGGAGAGAGGGATGACACAGTAGTGGGGGAGAGTCATTCACCTGCATGAAGGTTCCTCCCAGGGAGAGAGAGGGGATGACACAGTAGTGAGGGAGAGTCATTCACCTGCATGAAGGTTCCTCCCAGGGAGAGAGAGAGGGATGACACAGTAGTGAGGGAGAGTCATTCACCTGCATGAAGGTTCCTCCCAGGAGAGAGAGAGGGATGACACAGTAGTGAGGAGAGTCATTCACCTGCATGAAGGTTCCTCCCCGGGAGGAGAGAGGGATGACACAGTAGTAAGGGAGAGTCATTCACCTGCATGAAGGTTCCTCCCAGGGAGAGAGAGAGGGGATGACACAGTAGTGAGGGAGAGTCATTCACCTGCATGAAGGTTCCTCCCAGGGAGAGAGAGGGATGACACAGTAGTGAGGAGAGTCATTCACCTGCATGAAGGTTCCTCCCAGGGAGAGAGAGGGGATGACACAGTAGTGAGGGAGAGTCATTACCTGCATGAAGGTTCCTCCCAGGAGAGAGAGAGGGGATGACACAGTAGTGAGGAGAGTCATTCAACTGCATGAAGGTTCCTTCAAGGGAGAGAGAGAGGATGACACAGTAGTGAGGGAGAGTCATTCACCTGCATGAAGGTTCCTCCCAGGGAGAGAGAGGGGATGACACAGTAGTGAGGGAGAGTCATTCACCTGCATGAAGGTTCCTCCCAGGGAGAGAGAGAGGGATGACACAGTAGTGAGGAGAGTCATTCACCTGCATGAAGGTTCCTCCCGGGAGGGAGAGAGGGATGGCACAGTAGTGAGGGAGAGTCATTCACCTGCATGAAGGTTCCTCCCAGGGAGGGAGAGAGGGATGACACAGTAGTGAGGAGAGTAATTCACCTGCATGAAGGTTCCTCCCAGGGAGAGAGAGGGGATGACACAGTAGTGAGGGAGAGTCATTCACCTGCATGAAGGTTCCTCCCAGGGAGGGAGAGAGGGGATGACACAGTAGTGAGGGAGAGTCATTCACCTGCATGAAGGTTCCTCCCAGGGAGAGAGAGGGGATGACACAGTAGTGAGGAGAGTAATTCACCTGCATGAAGGTTCCTCCCAGGGAGGGAGAGAGGGGATGACACAGTAGTGAGGAGAGTAATTCACCTGCATGAAGGTTCCTCCCCGGGAGAGAGAGGGGATGACACAGTAGTGAGGGAGAGTCATTCACCTGCATGAAGGTTCCTCCCAGGGAGAGAGAGAGGGGATGACACAGTAGTGAGGGAGAGTCATTCACCTGCATGAAGGTTCCTCCCAGGGAGGGAGAGAGGGGATGACACAGTAGTGAGGGAGAGTCATTCACCTGCATGAAGGTTCCTCCCAGGGAGGGAGAGAGGGGATGACACAGTAGTGAGGGAGAGTCATTCACCTGCATGAAGGTTCCTCCCAGGGAGGGAGAGAGGGAATGACACAGTAGTGAGGGAGAGCAGGAAGAGCCAGCATCATTATGAGACAGAAGTCTGTATAGCCACACTAGTGAGACAGCTTAACCTAAAATATAGAAACATTCTCGATAAAAACACCAAAGTTTCTGGACAACTTTTGGATATCTTACTATTAATTTTTTTTGGAGACAATTAAACTTGATATATTTGAAGCTTTAACTTCCAAAAT
This sequence comes from Cherax destructor, assembly GCA_009830355.1. Lineage (NCBI taxonomy): Eukaryota > Metazoa > Arthropoda > Malacostraca > Decapoda > Parastacidae > Cherax > Cherax destructor. The sequence continues at coordinate 35,623 of WNWK01004763.1, forward strand.
TTAACGTTTAAAAATCAACTACGTAATAATAATAAAATTACATTACGGAGGTTATTAGCAAAATACAAATTAATCACCCAAGTTTTCAAATCTAAAAAAATAATATTTCGTATATAACAGACCTGTATATGTTTAGTAGTTCACAAAATATTACACAAGTGCTATGTGAAGTACACATGTAGCAAGTGACTGTACATGATAGGTAGAGCAGTCCAATATAACAAGACAGTTGCTCATTGTCTTACACTAACGAAATCTGTGGTGCTGCACCGAGTTTTGTAAGTAGTCTTGGAATGTGGTGCAAGTCACTGCAATGTGCAGGCCTCCCAGTATGACGCACCGCTACTCTCACAGTCTCCACTCAATTCCGGTGAATGTACTTAATAACGTTATCTACTTCCATCCCTAGAATCTAATCCAGTTTGAGGAATAAAATTGCTTGACAGTGTACTTCCATATCATGCTTGATCATAACAGCTGTTGCAGCCTTCTCATGAAACAGAGGCAAGAGTCGAGTGCCGCCTTTACATGTTTTTGATACATCCTTTTGTAAGGCAAGTTACTGTGCCCTCATTTTCAGATTCCCCTTCTGCATTAGGCAGAGTGCCTGTTCCAACCATCACTTCTCTTTCGCCTTATCATCCTCTAAGTGCCCTATCATTGGCTTAAATGAATCAGATGGTTCAAGGGTCAGCTAGTGATTTTTTTTCCTGAGAAGAGCTCGTATGGTAGTGAAGCTTTAAGGCAACCAGTGATCCCTGTTTGTGCCTGAGGGTGGATGATTATTCTATCCTGGCAGACTATCATGTTGTACATGGTCGTTAACTGAAACAGAATGATGCCGGTCCCGTGAAAGGAATTCATAATGGGTATGGATAGTGGTCAAGACTGTCCAGACTACCCACTGTGAAGAACTCATGTCGTAATAAGGGAGGAAGGAGACACCACACCTTGTTTCGTGGTGTGCTGACAAACGACAGTTGATTATATATCTGCAGGATTCAGTCCTGGCTTATACCGAGACCCAAACTGAGAAGCTGTCTGAGCAACCTTTTGGACCTGGTCTGTGCATGGACGCTCAAGACAATGTATACTATCAACGGTGATTCATAATCCACTGAGTGTCTACTTTTGGCTGCAGCTGATAGTCTCGTCTGGAGGATAGTCAGGTACTTCTGGGACCTCATTGAACATTGATCCGTTAAGTTCCACTTAGTAACGTAGATACGAGTGACTCAGAGTACTGGTCACGGACTCCTCTAGGTAACCAGGAGCAAAAAAAGATCTCTTCGCACTATGCAACCTTAAGTGCTATATCCAATGTCATACAAATGAAAGTGCAGTTTCCTGATTTTTTATGAGCGAAAGTAAGGCACAAATACTCTTTGGTCAGCAGAATGTCCACGGACGACCTGGGTCACTGTTGTCCACCATAAAATTCATGCATTGACCATAAATAACGTCAAAACAAATTGGTGTTTTTGCCCGTCTGTCTCCATGTTCTAAAAAATATGGTCCTAAGCTTGCCGGCTACAATGGTACCTTGTAAACACAGTTGTCCCTTGTAAACACAGTTATGCCTTGTAAACACTGTGGTACCTTACAAACACGGATGTGCCTTGTAAACAGTTGTGCCTTGTGAACACAGTGGTACCTTGTAAACACAGTTCTGCCTTGTAAACACTGTGGTACCTTATAAACACAGTAGTACCTTGTAAAAACAACAGTACCTTGTGAACAGTGGCAACTTGCAAACACAGTGGTGTGGTACCTTGTAAACAGAGTGGCATCTTGCAAACACAGTGGTATCTTGTAAACACAATGATACTTGGTAAACAAAGTGTTACCTTGTAAACACACGGGTACCTTGTAAATACAATGGCACCGTGGAGGAACACCTCAATTTCTACAGAATGTTGGAAGACCCTTAGGGGGTCATACAACACATGGGTAATGGGAGGTGACCAGATGTGAACCAAAGGGAAGAGAGGGAACTCTATTTCCTCGGATCATCTCAATGTGTATACTACTAAACCCTTCCGGTTTAGCGTCTCGTTAATATAATCTTAATAGTAATAATAACAATAATAATAATAATAATAAAAACCCAGGGAACGGATGGGTTTTGAAGCTATGGCGAGGGAGTCTTAAAGGTTTGTTTCCATTCATGTTATTAAGATTTTGTGAGTAATAATTATAATAATAATAATTTATAATAATAATAATTATCTAATAATAATAAATAGTAATAAATTAATAATAATAAATAATAATAATAAATTAATAATAATAAATAATGATAATAATCATTTCCCATTCTCAGTGCCTTGAAGATGTCTGGAAATGAAGGGAAAGCCTGAGTGTCCGCCTCTTGACGGGTCTTGACCACGCTTTGACACCTCTTGTGGCACAGTTGGCACCTCTTGCGGCACAGTTGACATCTCTTATGGCTTGCTCGTGTTCCCTGCCTCAAGGGAGTGCCGCCCCCCACACCCTCACTCTTTTTTTTAAACTTCACTTTGAAAACTGAACCAGAGTTTAATCCTTCCCGTGGACGTGTTTTATTTCTATATATTTTCCACTTTGATTCGATTCTTCTTATTGCCTTCACTTTCTGGTTTTAAATTTGACGAATTTCGATAAGTGTTTCTGGCTCGTAATTCTGTATGGGATTATTCTGTAATTAAGATAATAAATACTGGGATTGTTAACGCTGCGATAGTAATTAATTTTTTTATTTATGGATATTAATATGATCTGTCTGTCTGTCTGTCTGTCTGTCTGTCTGTCTATCTGTCTGTCTGTCTCTCTCTCACTCTCATATCTAAACATGATATACCTAATAAAATAATTGGTTAGCTGTAGTTTATTATTCCTCAAATGGATACTGTTCTTTATATCCATATTTTTTCCTGCCCCGGTTGTGATGGGAGGAGAGTGGGAAGAGAGCCTTCTGCTTCACTACGTACAACATAAATCTTCCGTAGTTTAAGAACAGCGCTCTCGAAGAGCCGACCTAACTATGAGTTAAGAATGTGCCAATGTACTGGTATCAATGGTATCAACTAATTATGATGCATGATCATACGCCTAAAATTGAGTATCGGCATCGGGAAATTTTTTTTATATCGTCTCATCACCTGCATGAATTAGGTGTTGCGGTGTTATGTTAGCAGGATAAGTGGAGGGGTGACCAGGTGGACACATGGTGTCCAAGAACCCAGTGTGACCCACTGACTGCGACCCTTCCCATCTATGAAATTGTTGAAGTGGAAGCTGAGATCCACCAAAAGTGATGTAAACCTGGATGTGTTCTGCACAGAACCTAACACAGTTCTGGAGAACAGTTGAGCCTCTGAAATACCATTACTCTTATTCACTACATCAAACTTGATCAATGGTTACAATTAGCCCAACTGTCCATTTTTGTAGTAACAAGTTAATTAAACTGATTTTTTAAACTTTATATCACTGGTTAAAACTTTTTTTTAACATTCATTCGCCCCCCCACACACACATACACACAGACAGATGTATGTGTGGTCATGTGGCTCACTATTGAAAGCCTTGGAGGTCCCTCGTCTAGGTGAAGTTTGTGGCAGAGCTGTTAATAAGTCTACGGTCACCGCTATCCACATTTCACTAGGTGAGGCAATATTACAGCAGTAATGAAATAATGGTTTTACTCTGTGTGTGTGTGTGTGTGTGTGTACTCACCTAGTTGTGGTTGCAGGGGTCGAATCATAGCTCTTGGCCCCGCCTCTTCACTGGCCGCTACTGGGTCACTCTCCCTGCGCCATGAGCTTTATCATACCTCTTCTTAAAGCTATGAATGGATCCTGCCTCCACTACATCGCTTCCCAAACTATTCCACTTCCTGACCACTCTGTGACTGAAGAAATACTTCCTAACATCGTGTGTGTGTGTGCGTGTGTGTGTGTGTGTGCGTGTGTGTCTGTGTGTGTGTGTGTGTGTGTGTGTGTGTGTGTGTGTATGTGTGTGTGTGTGTGTATGTGTGTGTGTGTGTGCGCTAGTGCATGTGTGTGCTAGTGCATGTGTGTACCAGCCGCCTGGATGGCAACACACAATATCCCTGGCAGACACCTGGTTTGGGACAATACATGTGCATCACAGTCACTTGTAGTCAACAGACTGATAATGCTCCTGGTGGGCGAACTTATAATGTCATCTAACGTCGCACAAGTGTCTCTTTTCCACCCCCATTCAAATAAATGGGGGTCATGAGGATAGTGCTGCTGATCATACGGAAGAGCACACACACTTACATTTTACACCCTGGGCTCTGGGGAAAGTGTGCAACAAATTTCATGAAAGAACTAGGTTACCAACTCGTCGGAATTTCTAGACAACCACCACCACCAATGAATCCCAGGAACCCCTGACACTGCTGGTACTAATACCACCACCGAAGCGTAAACAATCACAAAGCTCAGCCATTCAGTTACCACTACCAACCAAATGAGCCCCCTACTACCATCACCCACACAACCACTCCATTACTATCTAAACAACCACCAAACCAACCACCACTACCCACACAACGACCCCACCACTACCCACACAACCACCTCACCACTACCCACACAACCACCACATCAATACCCACACAACAACCTCACCACTACCCACACAACCACCTCACCACTACCCACACAACGACCCCACCACTACCCACACAACTACCTCACCACTACCCACACAACCACCTCACCACTACCCACACAACCACCTCACCACTACCCACACAACGACCCCACCACTACCCACACAACGACCCCACCACTACCCACAACCACCTCACCACTACACACACAACCACCTCACCACTACCCACACAAAGACTCCATCACTACCCACCAACGACCCCACACTACCCACGCCATCACTACCCATCACCCATAACTACCCACACAACGACCCCACCACTACCCACACGACCCCATCACTACCCACATCACCTCATAACTACCCACACAACGACCTCACCACTACCCACACAACCACCTCACAACTACCCACTTAACCACCTCACTACTACCCACACAACCACACCATACCCACACAACCACCTCACCACTACCCACACAATGACCCCCACCTCTAGCCACACAATGATCCCACCACTATCCACAAACCACCTCACCACTACCCACATAATTACACCACCACTACCCACATAACCACCTCATCACTACCTACACAACAACACCACCACCATTACCCACACAATATCACCACCACTACCCACACAACTACATCACCACTCCCACACAACTACATCACCACTGCCCACACAACTACATCACCACTGCCCACACAACTACATCACCACTGCCCACACAACTACATCACCACTGCCCACACAACTACATCACCACTGCCCACACAACCACTACCTACATCACCACTACCAATACCACCACTACCCACACCACCACTACCCACACAACCACTACCCACACAACCATTACTCATACCACCATACAATCACTACCTACTCCACCACTACCCACACAACTACTACCTACACCACCACTTCCTACCCACCACACCCACACAACCTACCTACACCACCACTTCCTACACCACCACTCCCTACACCACCACACAACCACTATCTACACCAACACTACCCACACACCCACTACCTACACCACCACTACCCACACCACCACTTCCTACACCACTATCCACACAACCACTACCTACACCAACACTACCTACACCACCACTACCCACACCACTACCTACACCACTACCTACACCACTACCCTACACCACTACCCATACCACCACTACCTACACCACTACCCACACCACCATTACCCACACCACCACTACCCACATCACCACTACCCACACCACCACTACCCACACCACCACTACCACTATCCACACCACCACTACCCACACCACCACTACCCACACCACTACCCACACAACCACTACCCACACAACTACTACCCACACCACTACCCACACAACCATTACCCACACAACCACTACCCACACAACCACTACCCACACAACCACTACCCACACAACCACTACCCACACAACCACTACCCACACAACCACTACCCACACAACCACTACCCACACAACCACTACCCACACAACCACTACCCACACAACCACTACCCACACAACCACTACCCACACAACCACTACCCACACAACCACTACCCACACAACCACCAAATATAGTTGGACAAATTTTCTCCACATGATGAATTGGGGAAACTTTGGTAATTCTTATTGATCGACTTAATACTGTGGAGACTCCAGCTGGTCATTTATGTGAGAGGGAGGACGAGAGGGAAGATGAGAGGGAAGATAAGAGGGAAGATGAGAAGGAGGACGAGAGGGAAGATGAGAGGGATGAGAGGGAAGATGAAAGGACGAGAGGGAAGATGAGAGGAGGACGAGAGGGAGGACAAGAGCGAGAACAAGAGGGAAGATGAGAGGGAGAGGGTGAGAGGGAGGACGAGAGGGAAGACGAGAAGGAGGACGAAATCGAGGATGAGAGGGAGGACGAGAGGAAAGAAAAAAGGGAGGAAGACGAGGAGGAGATAAAAGACGAGAGTGAGAAGGTGAGATGGAAAGTGGGAAAAAAGTTAGGGAGATGGAGAATGAGTGGAAAATGGAAAGAGGAAGGAGTGGAGAATCGAAAATTAAATGCGTGATGAAACGGAGGAAGAGGGAGGGAGAGGCGGAAATAAAGAGGAAACCTAGAAGAATTGAGAAGAAAGGGTTTGAAGGAAGGGAAGGGTGTGAAGGAGAGGGAAGGGTGTGAAAGACGGGGAAGGGTGTGAAGGAGAGGGAATGGTGTGAAGAAGATGGAAGAGTGTGAAGGAGAGTGAAGGGTGTGAAGGAGTGAAGGGTGTGAAGGAGAGGGAATGGTGTGAAGGAGAGGGAATGGTGTGAAGGAGATGGAAGAGTGTGAAGGAGAGTGAAGGGTGCGAAGGAGAGTGAAGGGTTTGAAGGAGAGGGAATGGTGTGAAGGAGAGGGAAGAGTGTGAAGGAGAGTGAAGGGTGTGAAGGAGAGTGAAGGGTGTGAAGGAGAGGGAATGGTGTAAAGGAGAGGGAAGAGTGTGAAGGAGAGTGAAGGGTGTGAAGGAGAGTGAAGGGTGTGAAGGAGAGGGAATGGTGTAAAGGAGAGGGAAGGGGGTGAAGGAGTAGGGTTTGAAGGAGAGGGAAAGGTGTGAAGGAGAGCGAACGATGTGAAGGAGAGAAAAAGGAGTGAGAAGTAATTGTGGCGTGCGCCAATACATGTATAATTACTCTTTTTGTGGTGCACATGACAGCACTGTGTTCACCATAATTACCACCTGGTGAAGTGGTCAACAAGCATCAGGTGGAGTTACTACCACTATCAGCTTGTAGTGATGACCCTGACATACACTGACCTTTGATCACCCTGCTGGACCTTGTTGCATTAACTAAGTCATTTCAGAAGGCAGCTCGTGGCAACGGGGTCAAACTTCCTCAAGCCACCGAGCAATCACATCAACAAGCTAGACCTGTGCTGCTGCATTGTTGCACATGGAGCATGATTGATGTGATAAATCCCTCTGAACTCACCTTCTATATCATATCTGCGTCCTCCTTCCCTCGACCTGTGTGAAGTAAATTACTGCAGAGTCTGTCGCTTACAACTCGTCAGTCTAGTATCTCAAGCTACTTAATATCTTGCTGGTGCATATCAAAGTAATCATCTTTGATAGAAGGAAAGGGTGATTTCAGTTCCTTGGATTAAGAGCACTTCCTTCAAGACCGAGAGACAAAGGGAGGTGATCACAATAATATGTACGTACATAGAGAAGCAAATTCTCAGTTTGATACAGTAAATTAATGATACATTTCAAAATACAAAAAATGCAAAATAATAACAATACACATAATCAGTACTCATTTACCCCGAATTACGCAATTATATCAAAGTGAAATTTCAGGAATCACTAATTATAAAGGCTAATGAAAAAAATATGCAATATGTCAGTCACTTGTCTGGAACGATATCGTTCCAGACCATGGAACTGAACTCTTCTCCAGGCTGAGGACCTCACCACCTCAAATACTTTTTCTCCAAGGATGATGGACTGATTACATCATCTTTATTTCATTACTACTGTTCCCTCTATATTTGACTGAAGAAGCCTACTGTGTAGGAGAAACGTTTCATAAGTAAAGACACCCAACTGTTGTACATGTGTCTTAATCTTCAACTTGTCGGTATTTTAAGCCATTTTCAATAAAACCAAACAAACCATCGAACTCAGACGAACTGCTTTCAAGGGCAAGTCTCTTCAATGACTACAGACAGGTACTGTGTCGGATATGTGGAAAATACCTGTTTACAAAATGAGAGATATGTCCGTAGTTTCTAATTATAGACCCATCAGCCTCACGTAAATTGTTCAAAAATTTATGTAATTAACTGTGGATACAATTAGAAGCCACCCATAAATACACAATTACGAATTTACAAACACCAAAGTATTTGGAACGATGAGCCATGATAAGGAATATGACAGTGTGTACATGGGCTTCAGTGAGGTCTATGAAAGAATTCCACGCAGGATGCTGATGAAGACACGTGCATACGGTATTGAAAGAGAAATTCTCTCCTGGATCGAGGCATGGTTGATGTGTAAGTAACAGGTTTACATAAATGAGGAAAAATCAGAATAAACACACCTTTACAAATTGTGTTCCGCAGGGGTCAGTGTTGAATACTTTGGTCACAACTAACATCAGTGAGGGAATAAATAGCGACATAGATAAGCTTCGTAACACCCAGGTATTAGTTATTAACGAGTGGAGGGAAAGAGACAAATGAACAAACACTTGAGACATTTCATTAGGCAACGTCTCAGTCGTTAGGCCGTGTTCACTTCTTGCTCACTCATCGATGATATAAAAATAGGCACTCAAATAATTTCTGAAAACACCAAAAGATGTGAAAAGGTTGAATATGTGGCCTGAAAAGTGGCAGATGTAGTTTAAATATAAAATAAATCTGAATCTTAAACCGAAAACGAAAAAGTTCAGAAGCTCTGGTTAGCAGAAACCTAACGCCAAGAGAGAGAGATAGAGAGAGACAGAGAGAGAGGTGCGATAACATTATTCTTCAACTTTATATATCGTTGATAAGTCAAAATTTATATCACGCAACTCAAATGTAGTGTTCAAATTAAAAATAGATATAAATTATTTGAAGAACACACAGAGAAGGATGACGAAATTAATCCACTGTATAAGGAATTTTATTAAGACAGATTGAGGTCCCTGAATCTGCAGTCTCTTGTAAGGCGTAGAATGAGGGGAGATAAGCGTGAGCACAGAAGCGGAAGGATGCTGAGGATATCTAGCCAGCAAACAACTCGAAACAGTGGATTAAAGTTGAAAAAATTCAGATTTAGAAAGGATACAGGAAAATACTATTATGGCAATACAGTTGTCTATGAGTGGTACATCTGCCAAGTAGTGTCTCTGAAGTTAACATCTTGGGTACCTTTAAAAATTAATTTGGACAAATATGAGTGACAAAGGAAGGGAGAGGGGGTTATGGGAGGACCTGTCATGCATAGGCCAATAGATCTACTCGATTCTTATGTTCCTGTGCCATAACTGTGCCATAATTGTACAGTAATGGAACACCAGCCTGGAGATTGCAACCACACAACAGAAAACGGAGGAGAAACAAACTCACTCACACTCTCCAGTCGACTAATGGAATGGATTAAACGCAATCTCTAAGTTTCGTATAAGCTTTTTAAGTCCTCGAGATATCCGCCACTTGTGAGGGTAATTTTATACCCACTGAAGTTTGCAGCTCTTGGATCGAGTTGGTCTGTGTGTTTGTGTGATATTGTGTGTGTGTGTGTGTGTGTGTGTTTGTGTGATGCTGTATGTGTGTGTATGTGTGTGTGTGTGTACTCACCTATATGTGGTTGCAGTGGTCGAGTCATAGCTCTTGGCCTCGCCTCTTCACTAGTCAATACTAATTCACTCTCTCCCTGCTTCATGAGCTTTATCATACCTCTTCTTAAAGCTATGTATGGAACTTGCTTTCACTACTTCACTCTCCAGGTCTTCTTTGCCCTTCCCCAATCTTCATGACTTTGCACTTGGTGGGGTTGAACTCCAGCAGCCAATTGCTGGACCAGGCTTACAGCCTGTCCAGATCCCTTTGTAGTTCTGCCTGGTCCTTTTCCGAGTGTGTGTGTGTGTGTGTGTGTGTGTACTCACCTATTTGTGGTTGCAGGGGTCGAGACTCAGCTCCTAGCCCCGCCTCTTCACTGATCGCTACTAGGTCCTCTCTATCCCTGCTCCATAAGCATTATCATACCTTGTCTTAAAGCTATGTATGTTTCCTGCCTCCATTACCTCACTTGCCAGACTATTCCACTTCCTGACAACTCTGTGACTGAAGAAATACTTCCTAACATCCCTTTGACTCATCTGAGTCTTCAACTTCCAATTGTTACCCCTTGTTTCTGTGTTCCATCTCTGGAACAGCCTGTCTCTGTCCACCTTATCTATTGCCCGCAGTATTTTGTATGTCGTTATCATGTCTCCCCTAACCTTCCTGTCCTCCATTGTCGTCAGGCCGATTTCCTTTAACCTTTCTTCGTAGTGTGTGTGTTTGTTAGTTACCATTTTATCCCAGGCATATGTCGATTAGGCACTAGGCCTGTTGTATATGCGTGCGTTTGTGCGTGCGTGCGTTTGTGTGTGTGTGTGTATGTGTGTGTGTGTGTGTGTGTGTGTGTGGGTGTGTGTGTGTGGGTGTGGGTGTGTGTGGGTGTGGGGGGGGTGTACTCACCTAATTTTGACTGCAGGGGTCGATTCATAGCTCCTGGCCCCTCCTCTTCATGGTCGCTACTAGTGTGTGTGTGTTAAAAGTTTAAAATTTGGTAATTACTTCAAAATGGCAGGAAAATTCACAATCGAAAAGACTTACATATTTAATGACTGAGGTCACTCCAAGAAACTACAAGATCCTCAAGACGTGTACATAGAGAATAGCTCATCCAAGTATCTAAGAAGGATCACCTACGTCCTGAACCTACACACCAGTACCTAACATGTCACTTATCAGTATTGTGCATGTGTTGCTTGGTATCAGCATATGTATACTTCAATGATCATTATGGCTATATGTATTTCTAGGGCTTAGTATCTGCGTATATGTATCTTAAAGAGTAGTGTGTATATGTATATTCTCAAGATGTATCATGTCTACTACACTCACAATAATACACAGATGCTGGCTGGTTGCTGCTGCTAACATCCTTGTAAACCTAAGAGACCCCACTATGTGTTCCTGGAATATTGCAAAAATTGCCGTCGCCCACGGTCCTGGGATGTTGCAAATATTGCCGTCGCCCACGGTCCTGGGATGTTGCAAATATTGCCGTCGCCCACGGTCCTGGGATGTTGCAAACACTACTGTCACTTACGACTGGTTGAGTGCTCCAGTCATGGAAGCTGTGTGACGGGGTCGTCTGGTACTGATGGTCACACCTACCTGGGTCTCAACCTCAATGTTAGGGTCAGAGGTCACACCTGCCGGGTTCAGAGGTCAGAGTAGCTTGCCTAAGAGCATTCTGGACATGCTTATAGATGATAAAAACCTGTGTGAATAAGCCGGAATCACACAATAAGCACTTTACGCACTATCACCACGCTCACCACTATCACCACCACCAGCACAGGCACCACTATAACCACCATCAATATCCTCCACCACCACCAGTATTCACCACCATCACTATAACCACCGGCAATATCCACCAAAATTATAACCATCACTATCACCACCAGCACAGGCACCACTATAACCACCATCAACATCCTCCACCACCATCACTATAACACCGGCCAATATCCACCAAAATTATAACTACCACCAGTATCCACAAACATCACTATAACGAACACCACTATCAACCATCATCACTATATCCACCACCACCATTCACAACCATCACTATAACCGCCACCAGTATCCACCATCACTATCCACAACCACCTTTATAACCACAAATAGTATCCACCATTACTCTATCCTCCACCATCACTATAACCAACACCACTATCAACTACCATCACTATAACTAACACCACTATCCCCACCATCACTATAACCAACACAACTATCAACTAATATCACTATAACCAACACCACTATCCACCACAATCACTATAACCAACACCACTATCAACTACCATCACTATAACCAACACCACTATCCACCACCATCACCACTATCAACTACCATCACTATAACCAACACCACTATCCACCACCATCACCACTATCAACTACCATCACTATAACCAACACCACTATCCCCACCATCACTATAACCAACACCACTATCCACCACCATCACTATAACCAACACCAGCATCCACCACCATCACTATAACCAACACCAGTTTACACCACCATCACTATAACCACCACCAGTTTACACCATCACTATAACCACCAACAGTTTACACCACCATCACTATAACCGCCACCAGTTTACACCACCATCACTATAACCACCACTAGTTTACACCACCATCACTATAACCGAAACTAGTTTACACCACCATTACTATAACCACCACCAGTTTACACCACCATCATTATAACCACCACCAGTTTACACCACCATCACTATAACCACCACCAGTTTACACCACCATCACTATAACCACCACCACTTTACACCATCATTATAACCACCACCGTTTACACCACTATAACCACCACTAGTTTACGCCACCATCACTATAACCGCCACCAGTTTACACCATCACTATAACCACCAGTTTACACCACCATCACTATAACCACCATCAGTTTACACCATCACAGTAACCACCACCAGTTTACACCATCACTATAACCACCACCAGTTTACACCATCACTATAACCACCACCAGTTTACACCACTATCACTATAACCACCAGTTTACACCACCATCACTATAACCATCACCAGTTTACACCACCATCACTATAACCACCACCAGTTTACACCATCACTATAGCCACCACCAGTTTACACCACCATCACTATAACCATCACCAGTATCCACCACCAGTATCCACTCCCCCACACCTCTCTCTCTCTCTCTTCCTTGACATCAACAATCCTTATCAACAACATGAAACACATATAACCGTCTATGTATATACAACCTCTTGTTTATCCTACTCTTCCTCTTGTTTATCCTACTCTTCCTCTGGTTTATCCTACTCTTCCTCTTGTTAATCCTACTCTTCATCTAGTTATTCCTACACTTATTCTAGTTAATCCTACTCTTCCTCTAGTTAATCCTATTCTTTCTCTAGTTAATCCAACTCTTCCTCTAGTTAATCCTACTCTTTCTCTTGTTAATCCTACTCTTTCTCTAGTTAATCCTACTCTTCCTCTAGTTAATCCTGCTTTTCCTCTAGTTAATCCTACTCCTCCTCTAGTTAATCCTACTCTTTCTCTAGTTAATCCTACTCTTCCTCTAGTTAATCCTACTCTTCCTCTAGTTAATCCTACTCCTCTAGTTAATCCTACTCTTCCTCTAGTTAATCCTACTCTTCCTCTAGTTAATCCTGCTTTTCCTCTAGTTAATCCTACTCCTTTAGTTAATCCTACTCCTCCTCTAGTTAATCCTACTCTTCCTCTAGTTAATCCTACTCTTCCTCTAGTTAATCCTACTCCTCTAGTTAATCCTTCTCTTCCTCTAGTTAATCCTATTCTTCCTCTACTTAATCCTACTCCTCCTCATGTTTATCCTACTCTTCCTCTTTATCTTTTTTCCATTATCTTTAACTTAATTTCTCTTTCTTTCTATCTTCGAAATGTAATTATTTATTTTGTGAAGGTTTTCTTTTAATTTATTTATGTTTCCTTTTTCCACTATCCCTCTCTCAATGTCACTATCTTTTTATTTTTATCTTTGTTTTTCTCTCACCTCTCTCTCTCTCTCTCTCTGCCACAGACAAACATACACGCACACTTTCTTCCTCAAAATAAAAGAAAAGCGGCAGTGGCAGAGGATTTTATCTTTTGTGGGAGTTTTTAAGACAGTGTCAAACCAAGCAGAAAGTGGCGAGTGTGTGGCCAGGAATGCTAATGACACCAGGATTAAATAGTCCAGAGACGAGGAGACACACACGAGAGAGAGAGAGAGAGAGAGAGAGAGAGAAAGAGAGAGAGAGAGATAGAGAGAGAAAGAGAGAGAGAACATTTTTTTTTATTACTGCAAGGAGTGGTGAAGCTCGATCCTCCGTCCGCTAATAGCAGGACTGAAGTGTTGCTTCGTGCTTCCCTCGTGTCAAGTTTGACACCACCATCGTAAATTTCATACAACTCAAAATATTTTAATAACATAAATACCTTGTTTCAATAAATTTAACTCTTTTTTTTTATCTTTCAGCTAAAACATGAATATTCAGAACAATAACAACAATTTCCAGATTAAAAATATATTCAATTTTATACCTGTCAGCCCAACAATTATAACCATATATATATATATATATATATATATATATATATATATATATATAATATATATATATATATATATATATATATATATATATATATATATATATACATATATATATATATATATATATATATATATATATATATATATATATATATATATATATATATATATATATATATATATATATATGTATATATATATGTATATATATATATATATATATATATATATTATATATATATAATATATATATATATATATATATATATATATATATATATATATATATATATATATATATATATATATATATATATATATATATATATATATATATATATATATATAAAAGGGAGGTACCACCTCTGGAACTTGCTGGGGACCCTCATCCTCAGAGAAGACAATAAACGTACCTCAGGGAAAACTCGAGGTTCTCCCGAGCTGTTTGAATATTTTCTTCTCCTACCACTCCCTATATATATTGAATGAGTGCTCTATTAATAGACAGAATACATTGACAGAAAATACAAACATGAACATGAATACATTGGTACAATATATCAAAGATTATGAATCTCTTCCAGCTCCTCCGAAGCCGGACGCGAGCCCAGTACACAGCATGCATTTCCCCTCTGGATGGCCACACTGAGGCGCTGGAACATGAAAGTGGCTGCCCTTGGGTCCCTGCTGGTGTCGATGAGTCTGGAACCCAGTTCTTTAAGGAAACGTGTTGCATTTTTTCCCCATGATCCCAAGGTCTCTGATCCCACTTGGACAAATTAATACTGTTGGCTTATGTCCCTGTACTTGCCGATCTTGTACTCCTCCCTGTGGCCAGCAGCTCCTCCCTGTCGCCCGACACTGTGATGGATATAGGTGTCATCCAGAGTCGACACACAGGTATAGTCCCATGCTAAGAGCTTGCCATTCTTCCAAGGATAGATGGTGATCCCATCGGGGCGGTTTGCTGGGTTGTGGGCATTGTTGGCTGCTAGTGATCGGGGCTCTCTCTCGGCTGGGCATCCAGCTGTAGCAAGGGTTCTCTTTATGATGTCGTTGACTTCATTGTGTCTTGCATGCCAGCCCTTGGTTTTAGAACAGTTAAGACCATGTAGACCATATTGGTCGGCTTGCGCATCGCCGCAAATACACGTATATTCCGTGTGAATTGGGGCAGCAAGGCGCAGAGCCACTGCAATACGAAGGGTCTTAGGGTCGAGGCGTGCTCCCAGGGCCGAAATGGGAACTGTTTGGAGGAAGTCCCCAGAGTGATATGCACTCACAGCTAGGAGACGGGCAGTCTCCCTGTCTGATGTTACAGCCCTAAGCATGTTGGCAAGTATCTTTTCAATGATGGGGCCGTCCCAGCTTGACTGTTTGTAGGCCAGTTCTTCACTAGGTTTTGGTGTTGGAGCAGCAAGAGTCTCCCATTCAGTGATGGCACTGGTGTAGCTAGGGTCCTGTATTCCTGCTGAATCACTGAGGTTGTCTGGAAGGATTTGTTTTATTAGCTCATTTGATGCTATGGAAGAGGATAAGAAAGCTGGTAGGGCAATCTTGGAGGATTTGCGTACTCCCAGCCCCCCAAGTCTGACTGGAAGTGAGGCTTGCAACCACTGTCCATCTTCGAGGGAAAGATTCAATACACTCTCTAGCATGGTCTTGAGGAGAGAGTCATATTCCTTGAGTTTTGGGCTGCTGAAGGCTGGGGAGCATCTCAGAAAGTATGTAAGTTTTGGGATTGACAGGCACCTGGTGAGTAGGTAGAAGGCATCATGTGTATCGATGTCTTTCATCCTGCGTTCCATCGTCCTGAGGTCTGAGATTTTTTTTTCCAGGACCAGATCGATGGCATTGGGCCCAAGAGGAGCACCAAGGAGAGTGCTGTTGGCTGGATCAATGGCTCGTGCCCCTGGTAAAACAGCCCTAATGTTCTGGATCATCTGTGGATTGGTAGAAACTATTTCACATTTGGTGGGGTTTAAAGATAGGCCCAGGCTCTCTACCATATCTTTAATTTTCCTGATGTCCGCTAGGAGATTCTGTAGTGCCAGCTAGGGTGCCATCATCCAAGAACCAGATATTGAGCTCACTGGACAGCGATTCTGTGACTTCCTTGATGACTAGACAGAATAGAAAGGGGGCGAGAGGGTCCCCGTTGCACACCCTCACATGAGTCAATTTCATAGTCCCAAACAATAGTTTAGAAGCCACACTATATATATATATATATATATATATATATATATATATATATATATATATATATATATATATATATATATATATATAATATAATATATATATATATATATATATATATATATATATATATATATATATATATATATATATATATATATATATATATATATATATATATATATATATATATTATATATATATATATATATATATATATATATATATATATATATATATATATATATATATATATATATATATATATATATATATATATATATATATATATATATATATATATAGTGTGTGGCTTCTAAACTATACATATACATATACATTACAAATAGACGGGATCCCCCTCTAGGTGCGAGTGTGGGGACCCATATTCTCTGAGAAGTAAACGAAATGGCTTTGAGGAGAATTTTTGAGTTACCTTCGAAACTGTTTCAATAGTCTACATCTACCATCTTGTCTTTTATACATCTTCAGTACATTCATACTTTATTGTACAAACTGGTACACATTGTAAATGATGTGACCTGAATAAATTACAAAAGGATTACAAGATACATTACAAATATACAGGTGTGTCTGTCAACAATTGTATTTGAAGATACGACAGACATTACTGAGATGCTGAAACACAGCACCACCTGCCCTGGGATCCTTAGTTTCCCCTGATGACTCTTAGTATCTAATTCCTTCAGGAACTTCGTTGCATTGTTTCTCCAGGAGCTGAGGGGTCTCTGAACCTAAAGGAACAAATATATAATGATGAGCAAATTCACTACTGTCTAGAATTCGGGAACTCCCTGAAGCTGGCAGGATCCAGTGTCAATGCGCTGTGTAATCCCATACCACCTGCTTACCATATTTCCAGGTTTGGAAAGTCCATCTGGATGTTTATCGCTGCCAAAAAACCTGCATATTTAGGGCGACTTCCTTACTACTTGGCATCCAGCTGTTGCAAAGCTTGCTTTTGATGATAATGTTAACGTCTTTATACCTTGCGATCTTTCCCTCGGATATACAGAAAGCAAAACCCCGATAACCAAATCGGTCTGCCAAAACACTGCCGAGTATAGAAGCGGCAAGGCGAAGTACACCATCAAAACGATAGTCTGTGGGTCGAGGTAAGTGTCTAGAGAGGAATTAGAGACGGCCAAGAGAATATTCCCTGCATGATGTGCACTCACTGCCAGGAGGCGAGCTCTGGTCTTCCCCAACAATTCTCAAGATTTGTTGAGTCTATATTCTCCACAATTAGGCTATCTCAGTGTGACTGGTGACAAGAGGGAACTGGTCTGATTGAGGAACCTGTTAAGAGGATGCCAGAGACTGCCTCCTTTAATGAATTTCGGGTCGTAAGCCTCAATATAGTCACTAGTGTTCAGGGAGAATTGCTGCTGGACGTCATACATGAAGACAATAATGCAGGAAGTCCTCTCTGTGAGGCAGACACCTATGCCTAGTCCCATTGAGTACTGTTGTGAATATCGACTTCAGGAGACTGTCGAGTTCCTTTAGTTTAGGGTTGTCACATAAAGAGTGCACATCTTAAGAGATATGTTAGCCTGGGCAGACACAAGCACTTTGTGAGAAGGTACAAGGCATCACGGGCGTATAGACTGCATATTCGTTGTTACGCCCTCCCCAAAGCGTCCAGTTTGTCCTCGAGAATTGAATTAATGCCATTAACTCCCAGAGGGACTCCAAACACGATTCTATCAGTGGGAGCAATGGCTGACACACCTGGTAGTATGGATCTCACGGCATCGACGGCTTGTTGCTTGGCCCAGACGATTTCGCATTTGGATGGATTAAGGACGAGTCCCACGGCCTCTCCCTATGTCATCACCTGATCCATCTCTATCTCTCTCTCTCTCTCTCTCTCTCTAATATATATATATATATATATATATATATATATATATATATATATATATATATAGAGAGAGAGAGAGAGAGAGAGAGAGAGAGAGAGAGAGAGAGTTGACAGTGACATCCTCTCAAGATTCTGCAACATGCTTCCCTTGTTGACACTGCCGGGTTAACCTGCCTGGGAGAGGCGGGGAGTGGGATGAGAGGGGGGTAGTGTCACTACCCTCACCTGGTAGGTTAGTGGAAGACCACCCTGGCTCGGGAGGTAAGCTGAGAAAAGAAGAGAGGAGAGGAGGGAAGGGGAGGGGAAATAAAAGGCAGACAGACAGCCGGATTGAGACATAATAGCAGAGATTTCCTTCACATTTGCGAAAGCCAGAAACCAACAACCTTTGTACCACCACTTTTATCACCACCACCACCACCACCATAACTACCATCACCACCTTCACCCAGACCACCACCACCACCCAGATCATAACCAACAATATTGCCACTACCACATATTCCATCAACTCCATCACAGGCACCTGGAGTCTACCTGGAGAGAATTCCAGGGGTCAATGCCCCCGCGGCCCGGTCTGTGACCAGGCCTCCTGTTGGACCAGAGCCTGATCAACCAGGCTGTTACTGCTGGCCGCACGCAGTCCAACGTACGAACCACAGCCCGGCTGATCAGGTACCGACTTGAGGTGCCTGTCCAGTGCCTGCTTGAAGACAGCCAGGGGTTTGTTGGTAATCCCCCTGATGTATGCTGGGAGGCAGTTGAACAATCTTGGGCCCCTGACACTTATTGTGTTGTCCCTCAACGTGCTAGTGGCACCCCTGCTCTTCATTGGGGGGATGTTACATCGCCTGCCGAGTCTTTTGCTTTCGTAGGGAGTGATTTTTGTGTGCAAGTTTGGTATTAAGCCCTCGAGAATTTTCCATGTGTATATAATAATGTATCTCTCCGCCTGCGTTCTAAGAGTACAGGTTTAGGAACTTCAAGCGTTCCCAGTAGTTGAGGTGGTTTATCGCACTTATGCGTGCGGTGAAGATTCTCTGCACATTTTCAAGGTCAGCAATTTCACCCGCCTTGAAAGGTGCAGTTAGTGTGCAGCAATATTCCAGCCTAGATAAACAAGCGATCTGTAAAGTGTCAACATGGGCGTCCCTGGTTTTGAAGGTTCTCATTATCCATCCTGTCATTTTTCGAGCAGATGCAATTGCTACATTGTTATGGTCCTTGAAGGTGAGATCCTCTGACATGATCACTCCCAGGTCTTTGACATTAGTTTTTCGCTCTATTGTGTGGTTGGAATTAGTTTTGTACTCCGATGAGATTTTAATTTCTTCACGTTTTCCGTATCTGAGTAATTGAAATTTCTCATCATTGAACTTCATATTGTTTTCTGCAGCCCATTTAAAGATTTGGTTTATGTCTGCTTGGAGTCTTGCAGTGTCTTCAACGGTGGACAACTGTCATACAGATTTGGGTGTCATCTGCAAAGGAAGACAACACAGCACTGTGGCTTATATCCCTGTCAATGTCTGATATGAGGATGAGGAATAGGATGGGAGCAAGTACTGTGCCTTGTGGAACAGAGCTTTTCACAGTAGCTGCCTCAGACTTTACTCTGTTGACTACTACTCTTTGTGTTCTACATGTTAGGAAATTATAGATCCATCTACCACCTTTTCCTGTTATTCCTTTATCACGCATTTTGTGTGCTATTACACCATGGTCACACTTGTCAAAGGCTTTTGCAAAATCTGTGTATATAACATCTGCATTCTGTTTATCTTCTAGAGCATCCAGGACCTTGTCGTAGTGGTCTAGTATTTGGGACAGACAGGAGCGGCCTGCTCTAAACCCATGCTGTCCTGGGTTGTGCAATTGATGGGTATCAAGATGGGTGGCGATCTTGCTTCTTAGAACCCTTTCAAAGATTTTTATGATATGGGACGTTAGCGCAATTGGTCTGTAGTTCTTTGCTATTGCTTTACTGCCCCCTTTGTGGAGCGGGGCTATGTCTGTTGTTTTTAGTAGCTGCGGGACGATCCCAGTGTCCATGCTCCCTCTCCATAGGATGTTAAAAGCATGTGATAGGGGCTTCTTGCAGTTCTTGATGAACACGGAGTTCCATGAGTCTGGTCCTGGAGCGGAGTGCATGGGCATGTCACCACTATTATTGATACTACCAACCCCATCACCAACACCACCAGGCACTACCAACATCACCACAGTCACTACCACTACTATCACCATCACCACAGTCACTACCACTATCACCATCACCACAGTCACTACCACTACTGTCACCATCACAACAGTCACTACCACTACTATCACCATCACTACAGTCACTACCACTACTGTCACCATCACCACAGTCACTAACACTACTATCACCATCACCACAGTCACTACCACTACTATCACCATCACCACAGTCACTACCACTACTGTCACCATCACCACAGTCACTATCACTACTATCACCATCACCAGTCACTACCACTACTGTCACCATCACCACAGTCACTACCACTACTATCACCATCACCACAGTCACTACCACTACTATCACCATCACCACAGTCACTACCACTACTATCACCATCACCAACACCACCACAGTCACTACTACTACCACCATCATCACCAACACCACCAAAGCTACTCAGGGAGTCCAGAGACAAAATCTCTATTTCTAATAGGAGTCATAAAATTGATATATGTGAAGCTTCCTTCCTAGGGAGATATATTATCACAATGTTTTCAGATGATGTTCTAAAAACAAAGTCAACAAAAACAACAACAAACACAAATACAGAATTTACAAACACTTTCAAGGAAAAGCAATTACACAAATTGGATGAAAACATAAGGATAATATAGAATAAAGAAAGAACATAATAAATGTAAATAAATATAGCAGGCCGAGTTAAAAGACAATTACGCTTAAGTGGAAAGGAAGGAAACAGCAGATGGAGTAAAAAGTAAAAAACAGGTGGAGCAAAAAAAAGGTAAACAAAAGCAGGTGGCATTGCCAGAAAGGGCAAGTTAAGTAAAAAGGAAAAAAGGAACGAGTATTAAAACAGTAGACTAAGTAAAAAAAAAAAAAGAGGTTTAAACAGAAGACTAAGTAAAAAAAAGAAAAAGAGGTTTAGTAGAGAAAACGGGAGGCAGAGTCCGTTGTGTGAAAGCACAATCACACTGCAGCGAAATTAAAGGTAACAAATGTTGGAGCAGTGGGTTGGCAAGTCCTCTCTTATTTCATCCCGGGTGCTGCAAAGCCTCAGAAATTTCTGACAAACACACAACGCCCGCCCCATAATTCTTGTCTTGTGAGAGGCAAAGCGTCAAACAGAAAACGAGAAGCTCTGAGAGGAGAGACAGGAAGCTAAGAGGAGGAAGACAGGAAGCTGAGAGGAGTAAGAGACAGGAAGTTGAGACGAGAAAGAGACAGGATGGGGAGAAAATTAAAGAAGAAACGTCAAGAAGAGACAAGAAGGAAATCAGAGGGGAGTGGGAAACACAGAGGAGAAAAGGAAAAGGACTGATAGGACACCAAAGAGTAAATGTCAATGACAGAGGAGAAAGATAATCAAAAGACCGTGAGAAACAGGTTGAGGGAGGATTGGTAGAACATCAAAGAGCATACGTTGAAAAGAGAGGTGCAAGAGAATCACAGAGTAAAGTGAGAAGCAGCAGCAAGCAAATACCTGACACGGTAAAGGATCAAATAGAATCAGTAACCCTTTAGAGGGAAGGAGTTTCAAGCAAGAGTATTAGAGAGAGAATACGGAGAGGATCACAAGTAGTTGGTTGGTGTAGGTAGGGCTTCTATATAAAACGGAAACTGTTTAAGAGGAATGGTATATGGACAGTGGAACTGAAAGATACTTGGAACTGCCGAGAATATGTAGGTGGAGAGAAAATCAGGGTGGGTGGCACAACAGTCAGGCAGAGAAATACAAAACAAGAGTTGAGGAGGATGGCAGAACAGTCAGGTAGAGAAATACAAAACAAGAGCTGAGGAGGATGGCAGAAACGTCAGGCAGAGAAACACAAAACAAGAGCTGAGAGGATGCCAGAACAGTCAGGCAGAGAAACACAAAACAAGAGCTGAGAAGGATGGCAGAACAGTCAGGCAGAGAAACACAAAACAAGAGCTGAGGAGGATGGCAGAACAGTCAGGCAGAGAAACACAAAACAAGAGCTGAGAAGGATGTCAGAACAGTCAGGCAGAGAAACACAAAACAAGATCTGAGGAGGATGGCAGAACAGTCAGGCAGAGAAACACAAAACAAGAGCTGAGAAGATGCCAGAACAGTCAGGCAGAGAAACACAAAACAAGATCTGAGGAGGATGGCAGAACAGTCAGGCAGAGAAATACAAAACAAGAGCTGAGGAGGATGTCAGAACAGTCAGGCAGAGAAACACAAAACAAGAGCTGAGAAGGATGGCAGAACAGTCAGGCAGAGAAACACAAAACAAGAGCTGAGGAGGATGGCAGAACAGTCAGGCAGAGAAACACAAAACAAGAGCTGAGAGGATGCCAGAACAGTCAGGAAACAAAATGAGAATAGCACTGTGCTAATATTTTACTTCAGTGGCACAAATACACAAAACATGGTTTTTTTATAAATTAATAAATAATAAACAGTTAACCAATTCTGTCAGTTGTACATGTCAAACAGACGGAAGATTGCCCTGTGTGAAAAATTTGTTATGCATGTGAAATTCCAGTATTGGAAACAGAGAGCAAACACGCAGAAACAACATCGTCTAGCCTGGGACCTGAACAAACCGAATTAATGTTTCCCACCACAACTAGTTTAAGCAAATGAAATTCTCTTTGTGTAGCATAATTCAGACACGGAATTATATTTCTACACCAAACACATAAAAATATTTTATTTTACGCTATTTTAAGTAAGATGAACAGAACTAATTAAAGCTTTTATCAAAAATGACTAAATTTCGCAGGAAAGAATTCCATTAAACTTAATGAAGTCTTTCCACAAGCAAATCAAACGCGAATATAAGGTTCTAAATCACTCAATCACCAAACGTCGATATGATTCGTTGTTTTACCAACGTTCGATTAACGTTGCCAATTGCGGTGGTCTTACCAAACGAGAGTAATTGTGATGAGTTTCCAACAATTATATTTCTGGTCACAGTAACAATTGTGCTCTTGTTATGTATTGTGGCAAAGTGGCACTTCATACTCTCTCACTTTCATGTTCATATCTATACATGTACTTGCATCTTCATCTATACTCTTATCTTAAGCTATATCTATATCTTCACCCGAACATGTATCTTCAGCTGTAACTTCAAGTGTACTTGTATGTGTACCTCCACATGTACATGTGCTTGTATCTGCATCTATACCTGTAATTACATTTGTAACAGTACTTGTACTTACATATGTAACTTTTAATATGATCACCTAACTGCTATTGCAGCAAGACCTATGGCAGAAACTCATTTAATACACTGGTCATGGAAAATGTTTAACCAAGGTGTAATATTCACCAATTTTTAATGTGTCAAGACACATCTTACATGGTTGCGTACAATCTGAATGAGAAATAAGGTAGTTACAATTCAGAACATAGTTCATTAAATACGAGACTGGAGGTGCTTCAAGCCATATGCAGAATGTAAGTTCATCAATCACCACGTGACACTTTCCACCACTTCAACAATTGTATGAAGGCACACATATCACAACAAAGCCCCAAGTCTCACA
>WNWK01004763.1:62500-97500 GCA_009830355.1 Cherax destructor
AGGTTATTAAAAACATTGAAAAGTTTTTACGAGGATAGTGAGGCTCAGGTTAGAGTATGTAGGAGACAGGAAGATTATTTCCTAGTAAAAGTAGGCCTTAGACAGGGATGTGTGATGTCACCATGGTTTTTCAATATATTTATTGATGGAGTTGTAAGAGAAGTGAATGCTCGGGTGTTGGCAAGAGGTGTGTGGATAAAGAATGAAGAATCTAACACAAAGTGGGAGTTGTCACAGTTGCTCTTTGCTGATGACAATGCTTTTTGGAGATTCTGAAGAGAAGTTGTAGACGTTGGTGGATGAGTTTGACAGGGTATGTAAAATTAAAAGTGAATATAGGAAAGAGTAAGGTGATGATAACAAAAAAATAGGTAACGGAAGATTGGATGTCAGATTGGGAGAGAGTATGGATGAGGTGAATGTATTCAGAGATTTAGGTCTATGAAAGATGAGGTGAATCATAGTATTGACGAGGGGAAAAAGGTCAGTGGTGCACTGAGGAGTCTGTGAAGACAAAGAACTTTGTCCATGGAAGCAAAGAGGGGAATGTATGAGAGTATAGTTATACCAATGCTTTTTATGGGTGCGAAGCATGGGTGGTGAATGTTGCAACAAGGAGAAGGCTGGAGGCAGTGGAGATGTCGTGTCTGTGGGCAATGGGTGGTGTGAATATAATGCAGAGAATTCGTAGTTTGGAAATTAGGAGGAGGTTCAGGATTACCAAAACTATTATCCAGAGGGCTGAGGAGGGGTTGTTGATGTGGTTCGGACATGTAGAGAGGTTGTAACAAAATAGAATGACTTCGAGAGTGTATAAATCTGTAGTGGAGGGAAGGCGGGGTAGAGGTCGTCCTAGGAAAGGTTGGAGGAAGGGGGTAAAGGAGGTTTTGTGTGCAAGGGGCTTGGACTTCCAGCAAGCATGCGTGAGCGTGTTAGATAGGAGCGAATGGAGACAAACGGTTTTTAGGATTTGACGTGCTGTTGAAGTGTAAGCAGGGTAATATTTATGAAGGGATTCAGGAAAACCGGCAGGCCGGACTTGAGTCTTGGAGATGGGAAGTACAGTGTCTGCACTCTGAAGGAGGAGTGTTAATGTTGCAGTTTTATAACTGTAGTGTAAGCGCGCCTCTGGCAAGACAGTGATGGAGTGAATGATGGTGAATGTCTTTCTTTTTTCGGGCCACCCTGCCTTGGTGGGAGACGGCCGAGTGATAATATATATATATATATATATATATATATATATATATATATATATATATATATATATATATATATATATATATATATATATATATATATATATATATATATATATATATATATATATTTTTTTTTTTTTTTTATTAAAAACACATCATGGCCGATTCCCACCAAGGCAGGGTGGCCCGAAAAGAAAACTTTCATCATCATTCACTCCATCACTGTCTTGCCAGAAGGGTGCTTTACACTACAGTTATAAAACTGCAACATTAACACCCTCCTTCAGAGTGCCGGCACTGTACTTCCCATCTCCAGAACTCAAGTCCGGCCTGCCGGTTTCCTGAATCCCTTCATAAATGTTACTTTGCTCACACTCCAACAGCACGTCAAGTATTAAAAACCATATGCCTCCATTCACTCCTATCAAATACGCTCACACATGCTTGCTGGAAGTCCAAGCCCTCGCACACAAAACTTCCTTTACCCCTCCTCCAACCTTTCCTAGGCCGACCCCTACCCGCCTTCCCTCCACTACAGATTTATACACTCTCGAAGTCACTCTGTCTCGTTCCATTCTCTCTACATGTCCAAACCACCTCAACAACCCTCCTCAGCTCTCTGAACAATCGTTTTGGTAATCCCGCACCTCCTCCTAATTTCCAAACTCCGAATTCTCTGCATTATATTCACACCACACATTGACCTCAGACATGACATCTCCACTGCCTCCAGCCTTCTCCTCGTTGCAACATTCATCACCCATGCTTCACACCCATATAAGAGCGTTGGTATAACTATACTCTCATACATTCCCTCTTTACTTCCATGGACAAGGTTCTTTGTCTCCACAGACTCCGAAGTGCTCCACTCACCCTTTTCCCTCATCAATTCTATGATTCACCTCATCCTTCATAGACCCATCCGCCGACATGTCCACTCCCAAATATCTGAATACATTCACCTCCTCCATACTCTCCTCCAATCTGATATCCAATCTTTCGTCACCTATTCTTTTTGTTATCCTCATCACCTTACTCTTTCCTATATTCACTTTCAATTTTCTTCTTTTACACACCCTACCAAATTCATCCACCAACCTCTGCAGCTTCTCTTCAGAATCTCCCAAAAGCACAGTGTCATCAGCAAAAAGCAACTGTGACAACTCCCACTTTGTATTTGCTTCTTTATCTTTTAGCCCAACACCTCTTGCCAAGACCCTCGCATTCACTTCTCTTACAACCCCATCTATAAATATATTGAACAACCACGGTGACATCACACATCCTTGTCTAAGGCCCACTTTTACTGGGAAATAGTCCCTTCCCTCCTACACACTCTAACCTGAGCCTCACTATCCTCATAAAAACTCTTCACTGCTTTCAGTAACCTTCCTCCTATTCCATACACCTGCAACATCTGCCACATTGCCCCCTATCTACCCTATCATACGCCTTTTCCAAATCCATAAATGCCACAAAAACATCTTTACCCTTATCCAAATACTGTTCACCTATATGTTTCACTGTAAACACTTGGTCTACACACCCCTACCTTTCCTAAAACCCCTTGTTCATCTGCTATCCTGCTTTCTGTTTTACTCTTAATTCTTTCAATAATAACTCTACCATACACTTTACCAGGTACACTCAACAGACTTATTCCCCTATAATTTTTGCACTCTCTTTTGTCCCCTTTGCCTTTATACAAAGGAACAATACACGCTCTCTGCCAATCCTAGGTACCTTACCCTCTTCCATACATTTATTAAATAATAGCACCAACCACTCCAAAATTATATCCCCACCTGCTTTTAACATTTCTATCTTTATCCCATCAATCCCAGCTGCCTTACCCCTTTCATTCTACCCACTGCCTCACGAACTTCCCTACACCCACAACTGGCTCTTCCACACTCCTACAAGATGTTATTCCTCCTTGCCCTACACACGAAATCACAGCTTCCCTGTCTTCATCAACATTTAACAAATCCTCAAAATATTCTCTCCATCTTCCCGATACCTCTAACTCTCCATTTAATAACTCTCCTCTCCTATTTTTAACTGTCAAATCCATTTGTTCTCTAGGCTTCCTCAACTTATTAATCTCATTCCAAAACTTTTTCTTATTTTCAACAAAATTTGCTGATAACATCTCACCCACTCTCTCATCTGCTCTCTTTTACATTGCTTCACCACTCTTTTAACCTCTCTTTTCTCTCCATATACTCTTCCCTCCTTGCATCACTTCTACTTTGTAAAAACCTCTCATATGCTAACTTTTTCTCCTTACTACTCTCTTTACATCATCATTCCACCAATCGCTCCTCTTCCCTCCTGCACCCACTCGCCTGTAACCACAAACTTCTGCTGAACACTCTAACACTACATTTTTAAATCTACCCCATACATTTTCGACCCCATTGCCTACACTCTCACTAGCCCATCTATCCTCCAATAGTTGTTTATATCTTACCCTAACTGCCTCCTCTTTTAGTTTATAAACCTTCACCTCTCTTTTACTTACTGATTCTATTTTCCTTGTATCCCATCTACCTTTTACTCCCACTGTAGCTATAACTAAAAAGTGATCTGATATATCTGTAGCCCCTCTATAAACATGTACATCCTGAAGTCTACTCAACAGTCTTTTATCTACCAATACATAGTCCAACAAACTACTGTCATTACGCCCTACATCATATCTTGTATACTTATTTATCCTCTTTTTCTTAAAATATGTATTACCTATAACTAAACCCCTTTCTATACAAAGTTCAATCAAAGGGCTCCCATTATCATTTACACCTGGCACCCCAAACTTACCTACTACACCCTCTCTGCATGTTTCTCCCACTTTAGCATTTAGGTCCCCTACCACAATTACTCTCTCATTTGGTTCAAAAGTTCCTATACATTCGCTTAACATCTCCCAAAATCTCTCTCTCTCCTCTACACTCCTCTCTTCTCCAGGTGCATACACGCTTATTATGACCCACTTTTCGCATCCGACCCTTATTTTAATCCACATAATCCTTGAATTTACACATTTATATTCCCTCTTTTCCTTCCATAACTGATCCTTCAACATTATTGCTACCCTTCCTTAGCTCTAACTCTCTCAGATACTCCTGACTTAATCCCATTTATTTCTCCCCACTGAAACTCGCCTACCCCTTCAGCTTTGTTTCTGCTTAGGGCCAGGACATCCAACTTCTTTTCATTCATAACATCGGCAATCATCTCTTTCTTATCATCCGCACTACATCCACGCACATTCAGACACCCCAATTTTATAAAGTTTTTCTTCTTCTCGTTTTTAGTAGATTTGTACAGGAGAAGGGGTTACTAGCCCATTGCTCCCGGCATCTTAGTCGCCTCATACGACACGCATGGCTTACGGAGGAAAGATTCTTTTCCACTTCCCCATGGACAATAGAGAAAATAAAAAGAACAAGAGCTATTGAAAAAGAAGAAAACCTAGATGTGTGTATGTATATATATGCATGTGTATGCCAGTGTAGTGTGACCTAAAGTGTAAGTAGAAGTAGCTAGATATACCTGTTATCCAGCGTGTTTATGAGACAGAAAAAGACACCAGCAATCCTACCATCATGTAAACAGTTTCAGGTTTCTGTTTCACAGTCACCTGGCAGGACGGTAGTACCTCCCTGGGTGGTTGCTGTCTACCAACCATATATATATATATATATATATATATATATATATATATATATATATATATATAACACAGCGCTATTAAAAAGGAGACTAACAGGTCTCAACTATGAACTGCGAAGACCAATTATTCTACACTGTAAACCGAGAAAAAACTAGTACAACAGTATTATTCTTACTGCTAGTATTATTTTTTATTATTATTTAATTATCATTATGTTTATTATTACTACTACTACTAGTAGCAGTAGTAGTAATTATATAAATATTTTTACTACTAGTATTTGTAGTAGTAATAACAATAGCAGTAGTAATACAAGTCATAGAAGTAATAGTAACAAATGACAGATGAAACAAAAACCTTTACAATCAGCTATTGAACGCAGGTAACACAAGCTATAACAACAGTGATGCTTTATACACACATGCGGGACCTTTACTACCCACAGCGGAGACGTGATCAACAACGTGGGACCTTTACTACCCACAGTGGATACTTGATCAACCACGCTGGAGCTTTACAAGTCACAATGGACTTTATCAACCACTTGGGAGCTTTACTACCCACAGTGGATACTTGATCAACCACGCTGGAGCTTTACTAGTCACAATGGACTTTATCAACCACTTAGAAGCTTTACTACCCACACCACCTATGGTGGCTCTTAATACAGTTTGCCAAGTCAACTGGCTTGATAAAGCTCTATTTAAAGCTAATAATACACTCTAAATAAAGCCTTGCTCTGCACACAGTACCTTGATACTATATTTGTGAGCAAGTCTTGTAACTCTTCTAAAAGGCAGATGGGTTGTTACGACAGACTATTCTAAATGAATGGTAGGTTATCACAACACACTGAAACACTTCTCTAACAGCTGGTAGGGTATCACAACACACTGTAACACTTCTCTAACAGCTGGTAGGTTATCACAACACACTGTAACACTTCTCTAACAGCTGGTAGGTTATCACAACACACTGAAACACTTCTCTAACAGCTGGTAGGTTATCACAACACACTGTAACACTTCTCTAACAGCTGGTAGGGTATCACAACACACTGTA
The DNA here is from genome assembly GCA_009830355.1 of Cherax destructor. Classification (NCBI taxonomy): domain Eukaryota; kingdom Metazoa; phylum Arthropoda; class Malacostraca; order Decapoda; family Parastacidae; genus Cherax; species Cherax destructor. The sequence continues at coordinate 68,444 of WNWK01004763.1, forward strand.
ACACTTCTCTAACAGCTGGTAGGGTATCACAACACACTGAAACACTTCTCTAACAGCTGGTAGGTTATCACAACACACTGTAACACTTCTCTAACAGCTGGTAGGGTATCACAACACACTGTAACACTTCTCTAACAGCTGGTAGGGTATCACAACACACTGTAACACTTCTCTAACAGCTGGTAGGGTATCACAACACAATGTAACACTTCTCTAACAGCTGGTAGGGTATCACAACACACTGAAACACTTCTCTAACAGCTGGTAGGTTATCACAACACACTGAAACACTTCTCTAACAGCTGGTAGGGTATCACAACACACTGTAACACTTCTCTAACAGCTGGTAGGGTATCACAACACACTGTAACACTTCTCTAACAGCTGGTAGGTTATCACAACACATGTAACACTTCTCTAACAGCTGGTAGGGTATCACAACACACTGTAACACTTCTCTAACAGCTGGTAGGGTATCACAACACACTGTAACACTTCTCTAACAGCTGGTAGGGTATCACAACACAATGTAACACTTCTCTAACAGCTGGTAGTGTATCACAACACACTGAACACTTCTCTAACAGCTGGTAGGTTATCACAACACACTGAAACACTTCTCTAACAGCTGGTAGGGTATCACAACACAATGTAACACTTCTCTAACAGCTGGTAGGGTATCACAACACAATGAAACACTTCTCTAACAGCTGGTAGGGTATCACAACACACTGTAACACTTCTCTAACAGCTGGTAGGGTATCACAACACACTGTAACACTTCTCTAACAGCTGGTAGGGTATCACAACACACTGTAACACTTCTCTAACAGCTGGTAGGGTATCACAACACAATGTAACACTTCTCTATCAGCTGGTAGGGTATCACAACACACTGTAACACTTCTCTAACAGCTGGTAGGGTATCACAACACACTGTAACACTTCTCTAACAGCTGGTAGGGTATCACAACACAATGTAACACTTCTCTAACAGCTGGTAGTGTATCACAACACACTGAAACACTTCTCTAACAGCTGGTAGGTTATCACAACACACTGAAACACTTCTCTAACAGCTGGTAGGGTATCACAACACACTGTAACACTTCTCTAACAGCTGGTAGGGTATCACAACACAATGTAACACTTCTCTAACAGCTGGTAGGGTATCACAACACACTGTAACACTTCTCTAACAGCTGGTAGGGTATCACAACACACTGTAACACTTCTCTAACAGCTGGTAGGGTATCACAACACAATGTAACACTTCTCTAACAGCTGGTAGGTTATCACAACACACTGAAACACTTCTCTAACAGCTGGTAGGTTATCACAACACACTGAAATACTTCTCTAACAGCTGGTAGGGTATCACATAAACTGGCACAGAAACCACATCGCTACCCATGAAAATCAGATCACAGCACAATACTCCCAGTACCAGCAGAGGTCACAGCAAAATACCACCAACAGCAGCTGAACTCAGCAAAATATCCCCAGCAGCAGCAGCGACTCAACTCAGCAAAATATCCCCAGCAGCAGCAGCGACTCAACTCAGCAAAATATCCCCAGCAGCAGCAGCGACTCAACTCAGCAAAATATTCCCAGCAGCAGCAGCTGAACTCAGCAAAATATTCCCAGCAGCAGCTGAACTCACATCAAAATGGAATCAGGTTTGTCTAAAAAAGGAATCTAATCATGCTAGCGGAACCTAAAGAACGGAATAGAATTAACTTTTTTCTACGAAGATACTAGATCAAAGATTACAGAACCCCTCCCTCTTCCTCTCTCTCCCTTTCCCTTTCTCTCTTTCTCATTATTTAATACAATTCCGCCAATACATTAGATCATAATTTCCTGTTGCAACTTAGCTTTTTGGCAATAGTTCCGTGAGTTTGATTTGTGGCTCCACGAGCCCTATTTCCGTGTGGTCATATCAGACTCTGGGTCAAATTTAATTTTGTGTTCTCTAACCTCCGCTTCTAAGCGAGTCAGCGAGGGAGCGTGTGTGTATGTGTTCTAGACAACACAGTAAAGGTCCGAAAAATACCTATAATGAAAGATAGAAAATATTAAACACACCCTCGTGGCTGTTAGACAAGACAGAAAATATTAAATATACCCTCGTGGCTGTTAAACAGAAAATATTAAAGATACCCTCGTGGTTGTTAGACATAAAATATTAAAGGTACCCTCGTGGTTGTTAGACAGAAAATATTAAAGATACCCTCGTGGCTACTAGGCAGACAAGAGGAGACAACCACACACAATATTGCAAAAGAAAACTAAATACAGATTTCTTATTATATCACTAATGAGAAGTGGCCACAGTTGTAAATTAAGAAAAACTAATGGAGGTAAAGGGATACTTGAAAGTTTATTCAGTGTGGAATTTCTTGATGCATAAGGTGAGTCCTTCTCTGAAGCTTCTCTCTGACAAAGAAATTTCCCAGGTGGGAAAATGTATTCTTAGCTGTGATTACTGAATTATTTATTATATCGCAAAAGATCATTTAATGGCTTAAATGTTATATTCAAAGATTAACAGATATGCATTACCAAAGTTTGTCGACTGTATATATAATGTTTTATAGCAAATAAACAAGGGAGGGGGTTATTTACACTCGGAAACATACCTTAGTTAAGCCAACCAGCCCGTGATATAACGCAGGTTATATACACCGTGAGGTATGCATCTCTCTCTGTGTATATAAGCTCACTTGTTCCTGAGCTCTTCGTTTAGATATTTCATGGATAGGGAATATTATTACTGTTAGGTAAAATGACACAAGTGCAACTAATGCCACAACAAAATGTCGCATTAGTTGCACTTGTCCTTTTACCTAACATATTGTCGGTAATTTTACCAACATTATTACAATATTATTACTGGTCTTCACTGATGTCTCGGCCTCAAAGACTGAGTTCCACGACGTCCATGAAACCTTTCTTGTTACATTTAGTCTATGATTTAAGTGTTAAATCAAGAGACATACTCTTCCTACATGAAACCAGAGGAGGAGTCTCCAGACCATGGCAGTAAATACATAGAGATACATACACGGGTAAGACGGATAACTGAGCACCTGGACGTCCACACCGAGAGGCTATCTGCTGAGATCTACCTCTACGTAGGATTATCATGTATTATCTAGGTCTAGGGGAGAGAATCAAGGATGGAAAACGGTGTGCTTTCACAGTGCCTAAAACTTTCCTAATTTACGGATCTCAGGAATTATTCCTTTACGTGTTACCGGTTTAGCATTTAGATTAGGACATCTCAGTGTAGAGTGACCTGTAACACGCCCGCCGTAACTTTCCTCCCGATAACTTACTAAACGCGCTATGTATGTCCACGTAGTAACACGGTGCGTATTTTCCTTGGTCTGATCTCTCCGCTCTGCCCAAGCTCAGCTTAAATACGCGAAAATCTGCTTAGTCCGCAAAACCATTTAAAACTAAACCGCATGGCATGGATCTGAGCTGTTACAGGCAATTTGGCCCAAATCTGACTTTACATTATGAAAACAGAATTTATGTCGTATTTTGGAGAGGTTTTTTTTTTTAACTTGTGTGTTCAGTGTCTTGAGGAAATTAGATATTAGAGATGCCAAGACGTCATTTAGTCTATAGAGCTCTATTGGTCAATTCGAGTAGTGACGTCAAGATCCCTCCCCCACCCCTGTGTCCATCTAGAGGCCAAACACACGAGACTGAAGAAGATTTGACCCTGTGTGCATGTATGACCCTAACATGTCATAATAATAATGTTCATTTTCTCACCCATTCAGCGTTTCTGTTTGCGTAACTCCACAACAGTATATACATATGTCATACAGAAAAGAATATACAACTTTCGTATGAAGCTAAAAATATATCGTGTACAATGTGTAAACTAGTTGTCTGTATATACATCCATGAGAAGATGTGCTTTGACATACTTGATCACTGGAATGAATAAAAAAAAGCGGTAGCAATCACAACAGTTGCAAATGTAAGAAATTATATGATCAATTAATTACCGAAGACGGGACTCTGAGAATACAGCTCTGTCCTGAAATTACAAATTAGTAATTAAACACAAACACACACACACACACACACACTAGAACCACACAACACTAACATCACGTTCATTAACACCACATACAGTCCCACACACACATAACATTCATTACCTCCACAAGCACTTCTACCACACACTGTAACATACACTACCACCACACACACTACCAGCACACACTCTGCCACAACACACACTACCACCACACACACTACCACCACACACTCTGCCACCACACACACTACCACCACACACTACCACCACACACTCTGCCACCACACACACTACCACCACACACACTACCACCATACACACTACCACCACACACACTACCACCACACACTCTGCCACTACACACACTACCACCACACACTCTGCCACCACACACACTACCACCACACACTACCACCACACACTCTGCCACCACACACACTACCACCACACATACTACCACCACACACTACCACCACACACACTACCACCACACACTACCACCACACATACTACCATTACACACACTACCACCACACACTACCACCACACACACTACCACCACACACTACAACAACACACACTACCACCACACACACTACCACCACACACTCTGCCACCACACACTACCACCACACACTCTGCCACCACACACACTACCACCACACACACTACCACCACACACTCTGCCACCACACACACTACCACCACACACTCTGCCACCACACACACTGCCACCACACACTACCACCACACCGCATGCTACCACACCTCGCCCCTTGGAAATTGCTAGCAATACAATCATACTGCATTGAACGGAGGTAATGCGAGAATCCCATTCCCATTCCCATTCCAGAATATAATAGTATTTGCGAGGTGAGTTATCCCAGCAGGAGTTGCAAGTGGTGGGAATTCTGAGTCCTTGAGAAGGTGTGTGTGTGTGTGTGTGTGTGTACTCACCTATTTGTGGTTGCAGGGGTCGAGTCATAGCTCCTGGCCCCGCCTCTTCACTGATTGCTACTAGGTCCTCTCTCTCCCTGCTCCATGAGCTTTATCAAACCTCGTCTTAAAACTATGTATGGTTCCTGCCTCCACTACGTCGCTTTATAGGCTATTCCACTTCCTGACAACTCTATGACTGAAGAAATACTTCCTAACATCCCTTTGACTCATAGGAGTCTTCAACTTCCAATTGTGACCCCTTGTTTCTGTGTCCCCTCTCTGGAACATCTTGTCTCTGTCCACCTTATCTATTCCTCGCAGTATTTTATATGTCATTATCATGTCTCCCCTAACCCTCCTGTCCTCTAGTGTCGTCAGGCCGATTTCCCTTAACCTTTCATCGTAGGACAATCCCCTTAGCTCTGGGACTAGTCTTGTTGCAAATCTTTGCACTTTCTCTAATTTCTTGACGTGCTTGACCAGGTGTGGGTTCCAAACTGGTGCTGCATACTCCAGTATGGGCCTGACGTATATGGTGTACAGAGTCTTGAATGATTCCTTAGTGAGGTATTGGAACGCTATTCTTAGGTTTGCCAGCCGCCCGTATGCTGCAGCAGTTATCTGATTGATGTGTGCCTCAGGAGATGTGCTCGGTATTATACTCACCCCAAGATCTTTTTCCTTGAGTGAGGTTTGCAGTCTTTGGCCACCTAGACTCTGTCTGCGGTCTTCTTTGCCCTTCCCCGATCTTCATGACTTTACATTTGGCAGGGTTAAATTCAAGGAGCCAGTTACTGGACCAGGCTTGTAGCCTGTCCAGGTCTCTTTGTAGTCCTGCCTGATCCTCGACTGATTTAATTCTTCTCATTAACTTCACATCATCTGCAAACAGGGACACTTCTGAGTCTATCCCTTCCGTTATGTCATTCACATATACCAAAAACAGTACAGGTCCTAGGACTGACCCTTGTGGAACCCCACTCGTCACAGGTGCCCACTCTGACACCTCGTCACGTACCATGACTCGTTGTTGCCTCCCTCTCAGATATTCTCTGATCCATTGGAGTGCCTTTCCTGTTACGTGTGCCTGATCCTTCTTGCAGTCCAAGAAAATGCAGTCTATCCACCCCTCTTTCTCGTGTCTTACTTCTGTTACCTTGTCATAAAACTCCAGTAGGTTTGTGACACAGGATTTTCCTTCCCTGAAACCATGCTGGTTGTCGTTTATAAGCTTGTGTCTTTCTAGGTGCTCCACCACTCTCCTCCTGATGATCTTCTCCATGACTTTGCATACTATACACGTCAGTGACACAGGTCTGTAGTTTAATGCCTCGTGTCTGTCTCCTTTCTTAAAAATTGGGACTACATTTGCCATCTTCCACACCTTAGGTAGTTGCCCAGTTTCAATGGATGTGTTGAAGATTTGTGTTAGTGGCACACACAACATCTCTGCTCCCTCTCTAAGGACCCACGGAGAAATGTTGTCCGGTCCCACCACTTTTGAGGTATCGAGTTCACATAGCAGCTTCTTCACCTCCTCCTCGGTTGTGTGTATTTCATCCAGCACTTGTTGGTATACCTCCCTATTCTGAATTCCTGGAGTCCTTCCTGTCTCCTCTGTAAATACTTCTTTAAATCTCATGTTGAGCTCCTCACATACCTCTTGGTCGTTTCTTGTGAACTCCCCACCTTCCTTCCTCAGCCTGATTACCTGGTCCTTGACTGTTGTTTTCCTCCTGATGTGGCTATACAACAGCTTCGGGTCAGACTTGACTTTTGATGCTATATCATTTTCATATTGTCGCTGAGCCTCCCTTCTTACCTGTGCATATTCGTTTCTGGCTCTTCGGCTAATCTCTTTATTTTCCTGGGTCCTTTGTCTTCTGTACATTTTCCATTCTCTATTACACTTAGTTTTTGCCTCCTTACACCTCTGGGTGAACCAAGGACTCGCTCTGGTCTTCCCATTACTTCTGTTTCCCTTGGGGACAAACCTCTCCTCTGCCTCTTTGCATTTGGTTGTCACATATTCCATCATTTTTTTTACTGGTTTTCCTGCCAATTCTCTCTCCCACTGAACGTCTTGTAGGAAGTCCCCCCTTTTGTAGTTTCGTTTCTCCCTTCCTATTCCTGCTCCCCTCTCCACTTGTAGCTCAACTATATAATCAAAACACAGAACCAAATGATCACTAGCTCCAAGGGGCCTTTCATACGTGATATCCTCGATGTCCGAACTACTCAAGGTGAATACTAGGTCCAGTCTTGCTGGATCATCCCCACCTCTCTCTCTGGTAGTGTCTCTAACATGTTGATGCATGAGGTTTTCCAGTACCACATCCATCATCTTGGCTCTCCATGATTCAGGACCCCCGTGGGGCTCCAGGTTTTCCTAATCAATCTCCTTGTGATTGAAATCACCCATAACTAGTAACTTTGCTCTCCCCATGTGGGCTCTTCTGGCTAGCTAGGCTAGTGTGTCTACCATTGCTCTGTTGCTCTCGTCGTATTCTTCTCTTGGCCTCCTGCAGTTCTGTGGTGTGTGTGTGTGTGTGCGTGTGTGTGTGTGTGTGTGTGTGTGTGTGTGTGTGTGTGTGTGTGTGTGTGTGTGTGTGTGTGTGTGTGTGTGTGTGTGTGTGTTGTCACACATACAGGTTAGGAAACATATTTCTATATGTCTATAGCTCCTCTTACACGCATAATACCGTAATAAAGAATAATAATCTTTTAGAAACACCTCCTCCCTGGCTCAGGTATACAAGTTCCCTTATTCACATATCAAGGCTAGGGGATTGAACACTTTAAAATTACCTCTCCACTTCTTATAAGTTGCCTCTGCATTAGATTCAAATAATGTGTTGCACAAGCGAGACGTTTCTTCAATAATGATATCCAAGTGTCGCACATGTCTCTTATTTATCAACTTGTCGGTACTGTATACCATTAATTTAATGAATAAAAGCGTGTATGATATAACAAGGTAAGGAAAAAAGTTTTCTCAAAAGAAATGCTTGTAAACCTTCAAGCTAATTTGGTAAACTTTACAACCTAAGACGCGGGATAATTGAAGCAGAAAATCGATATTATAATAACTTTGATCATACGCTCTACAGGATATACTGAGCTCCGTGGATATAATCATGCAACACTCCAATTATTATTGCACCTTCGGACACATTATATCTTGAAAGGAAGTAGACTCGTCAGCCAATCAATACGAGGCATGACTCTCACTCCGTGGCGTACTGCCTTCTGATTGGCTGATGGATTCGCTCGCTCTGGCACACGAACACATCAGAGCTGTGTTTTTTTAAAGTCCGGGCATAAATTTTGGGGTTAATCTGCGTGCCTCACATCCAATAAATTTGTACCGCTTATTATTCTGGTATTGTTGTGGGCGTGATGCCTCAGTGTTGGGCAAATTGACATACTTGTGCAGCTTGAGGAGAGGCTAGGTAATTACCCTTCAAGGTGTTGACCAGCAACACTTCAAACCACGGTGCGGGTGGGGACTGAACTCGCGGCAAATGAACCGTAAATCTCCAGGCCAGGGCGTAAGTCACTGGGTCAGTTGGCATGGGTCCCAGTGGGACCCATGCCAACCTCCCTATGGTATATAAATATACCTAGTTGAATGAATCTTAGTGTAGCCAGCTGGCTCAGTGGCTTACGAGCTGGCCTGGAGTTTTACGACTCACTTGCCGCGAGTTCAATCCCCACCCGTACCATGGTTTGTTTGCAATCGTGTCATTACGATTTCGTGAGTCAGCAACACTTGTTACTGACCACCCAATATTTATGAGCAGATAGTCTTAAATTCTTCATGGACATGTAATATTATAATGCTGTGGTTGCCAATTAACTCAAGTACCAGGGCTCATTTGTAATATATTAAAAATTCGCGTTGTTGCAAACATGTTGAAAAATTACAAAATTCATTGGCAAGCTGCCGCCATCAAACACCAATCACACTCCAGCTACAAACTCAATATCACAGAATCTGCTCTTATAGCTACCACCCCTAATTTTAATATCTCATATGGACAATGGAAGCCAGAAGTTATTTCAAAATTCGCCCTTAAGAAGTACATACCAGCACCTTACCTAATACAGAACGCCAGCACGAGATCAGGAATTACATAGTACGGAGCAACTATTTACACAAATTTTAAGTTTAGTTACAATCACCTGCTTCACGACCTGACACACTACACCCACTTGCTCCCTGACCTGTCTTCCCAGGCGCTGACCTGACGCTCCATACTCACCTGCACGGCTGAGAGGCACAGCCTTCCTTTATATTCATGTTTTAATTTCATTTTTATATCTGCTGAAGAGGACCACGGCAGGGGTCGAAATATAGACTAATTCATCTTCTGAGTTTTTGTCTCCATGTGGGATAGCTTCATGTGGCACTATCTCATACCATCATGGCATTATATCATACCATCGCGGCACTATCATACCATAACATACCCAGGTATGTCTGAGGGTGTAGGTAATTTCGTAGTGTAAAGTCAAGATCATTTACGTAAGGAAATAGTTCTAGAGCTGTACTAGACAAGAGGAGTGGTAGGGCCCCGCGCAGGCAAGAAAGTGCTATATCCCTCTAGAGTCTAGTACATGCCAGAGTGCGGGCAGGCAGGGCTATGCTGCTTCCAGGTCGTTAAGGACGACTATGGCATGCAGCGGGGCTCTGAAGTGAGCTTTATGGAGGTAATTAAAGTCAATTACTCTAACGAATAGGTCGAATTACTCCAGAAAGGAGGAAGGGAGAGGGAAGGAGGGAGAAGAAGGGAGTAGGAAAGATGAAGAGAATAGTAGGAAGGTGGAAAGGAGTAATAGGGAGAGGGCACTGGAGGAAGAATTGAAGGGAGGGAGGAAGAGTGGGAGGAAAGGAATAGGAGGAAGGAAATGAGTAGGAGGGAGGAAAGGAGAAGTAGGAGGGAGTAAAAGGATTGAATCAGTAAGAGGAAGGGAGCAGAAGAGAGAGAAAGAGAGAGAGAGAGAGAGAGAGAGAGAGAGAGAGAGAGAGAGAGAGAGAGAGAGAGAGAGAGAGAGAGAGAGAGAGAGAGAGAGAGAGAGAGAGAGAGAGAGAAGCAAAAGAGGTTTAATGAGGAGTAAAAGAGAGAAGTATGGAGGACACAAGTATTTAATAAAGAGAAGAGTAGGAGAGAACAGCAAAGAGGGAAGGAAAGGAAGGATAAAAGTGAGGCGTAGAGGGGAAGGAAATAGAAGGAAAGATTTAGTAGGAGGGTAAGGCAGAGAAGAGTGAGTGGAAGGAAAGAAGTGGGAGGGAAAGAGAGTAGGAAGAAAAGAAGGGCGGAGAAAGTGGAAGAAAATGAGGGAGGGAAGACGAACAGAGGTAGCAGTAGAATGAAAATGAAATAAGGAAGAATGAGAGAGGTGATAGGAAAGAGAGTGAGGGTGAGGTAATGTCAAAGGACGCTTACAGGACGAGGAAAAGAAGGGTCAGGAAGATGGAGGAAAGAGAGAAGGAAGGAAGAGGGAGAATGAGTAAGGTGAACAGGAGAGAGAAAACGACACGAGAGAGATACAGGGAAACATGATTTAGAAGGTAAGATACACTGTATATCCTAATTGTAATTAAATACTTGTGTTTCGCCTAGTTGTGTTCCAAGTACTTGTGTTTCACCTATTAGAAGTCTCAGGAGCAGCGTTGTGCTCTTGGTGTTCTGTCTTCCGTATTTAATTTGTTATATAAGTGTTTCAAGTGTTCAGATGTAACACTGAGCACCTCGCAGCTTCGCTTCCGGCTGTCTACCTCTCAAGACAAACATACAAGTTGCAGATCATTTTGTTGGGACGACGTTTCGATTTGTAGAACTTAATCAAACTTTTATCACGTTCTACACCGAGTAAAATTTCGTTCCAAAGAAAATTCTTTCTGCAACTTGTCTCTCTTCATGTTTGTCGGTAATTCTTTTATACTTTCATGGTTTCTCCTTCGCTTCTCTGTAGTTAAACATATGACCTCATGTTCTTATAGTTGTTCTGACCAATATATTTTCTTTATCTGTTTCTCTCGTATTCTTTTCTAAACCTAATGGTAGTAACAAATGTAAAAAAAAAAATATAATCAAGACGGGCCAGCGGTAAAAGCTCACTTGTACTAGTTAAACAGGTTAGGCTTCTTTACTGGCAAGCTCATCAGTTGTAATGTTAATGAAATCTTTACGAAGTCTAACATCGAAGAAACTATAAACTTGCTTAGAAGTCTTTAACTGAACCTGAATCTAGATCTACTAGTACAAGGAAATAAATTTATTGAAGCAGCGAGACTGTGTTACCGAGGTCTTTTTTCATTTAATGTTTTTTTACAGGCAGACAACGGTTTTGCAAACAGAAATTCTTTAGGCCCAATTCTTGTCAATTTATTTATGGAATAAATCACCTGGACTGTTACTATACATATTTATGGTCAAATTTGGTTGAGCTACACAGATACATTACTAGATAAATTATTTGCAGTCTTTTATCAAATTCAAATATAAATGGAAAACACACGGGATTAAATTATGTGTATTATGTCTGTAGATTATGCAAAACCGATAAAAAAAATAAAAGAGTGGAAAATTAAAATATATTCCAGGGTGACCTGGATAAGATAAATAAAACTGGTCAGACAAGTGACTCGAAATTCAGCAAGAATAAACAAGGATCAAGAAGAAGGGAGACTAGAAATGTAGAATAGCCTAGGGGTAAGAAAGAGGAAGGAAACTGACTATAAGAGATAAGGAAAACGATAACTGTCACCAGCGGAACACATAAACCGGTTAAAATCAACATCACATGCGAAAATGGCCAATCTTAGAATAGTATTCGGGAAACTAGACAAGGAATTGCTTAGAACAATACACAGCGTATACAAGAAGCATGAGGGAGTGCGCACTCCCAGCATGGAACCCCCACCTGATGAAACACGTGCAAAAGCTAAAGCAATTTCAGAAGTTTGCAAGAAGACTTGGCAGAAGTGCAGAATGCGATACCAGGAAAGACCCAGATGTCTCAACCTGACGACCCTGGAAGTAAAGAAGAAGATCGGGGTGTGATCACGACCTGTAAAATGCTGAGAGGCATCGACAGGAACAAGTTGACACAACTAAAGCTTTCCCTCTCCCTATCTCCTCTTCTCTTGCTTCTTTCCTCTCTCTCCCTTCTCTACCCCCTCCCTCTCACTCTCCATTCCTACACTCCCTTCGAGCCTGATGGAGCGAGTTGCAGTTGATGAGTTGAATATACAGTCCTTGACTGCCCTTGCACCCACAGTAGTGGTGTGAGGGGGTGGTGTGTGTGAGGGGAGGTGGAGGGGCTGCGGGGGCAGGAAAAGAGGGGAAGTAAGAAATACATGAGGGTGTGGATGTCACACTCTCCAGAGCACTGAATATACTCCTGGTTCCAGCAATGAAAATACCATCCTTCCCCCATATTCTTCATTTTTTTCCTTTCCTATTCATTCACCCTCTCCCACTTTATCTCCCTCCTTCTCCGTCTCCTTCCCGTCCTCTTCCTCTCCATCCCTCCCTTTCTCCCACTTCATCGCCATCCCTCACTCCTTCCCATTTTATCTCTCGTTTCTTCTCCTTCCTTCCCACTTCATCTCCTTCCCTCAGTTTCTCCCGTCCTCATACTTCATCTTCCCTCACTTCCTCCCTCCTGTCTTCCTACTTCATTTACCTCCTTCCCACCTTTCTCTTTCCAGTCCATCCCTCTATTTAGAGTCGTTCCTTCCCTCCCTCCTTTCCCATCTTTCATCCTTTCTCCCACTTCTTCCCAGGGGAGTGTGTGTGTTAGTCAGCAGAGTGCAGGACTGATGAAATAATGTGAAGGAGTGTGTGAGGAGGTGTGTGTGTGTGAGCGAGTCAGAGTGTAAAGGAGAGTGAGAGGAGAGAATGAGAGAGTCTGTAAGGATGTGTTTGAGAGAAGTGTGAGGAAGAGTGCAAGGGTGAGAGGAGAGAATGAGAGAGGCTGTGGGGGAGGCTGTAAGGATGTGTTGGAGAGAAGTGTGAGGAAGAGTGCAAGGGTGAGCAGAAGCGTGTGAGAGGGTGTGAAACGTGAAGGAGAGTGCGAAGATGTGATGGAGGGTATTTCTCTTCTACACGCCCTTTTCCCCTCTCTCTGACCCTGTCCTCCTGCCCTCCCTCCCTCTTCCTCTCTCACTCGCTCTCTCATTATGTTTTCTTCTCATCCTCCCTCTACCTCACATTTCATTTCTTACATTCATATTTCCCCCTTTCCTGCCCTTTCCCTTTTCCCCTGCTTTCCTCTTTTCCTCTCTCTCCCTCTGCCCATTCCCCGCTTCCCCTCTCCCCGATATACAGGGGCAGATGTGTGCATGTTTTTCTATAATTCAATGATTTTCCCCTCTGAGGGGAGGTGTGTGAAGGGGAAGTTTGTGAATGGTTAATGACGATCTGTGACGTGTGGCAACGCCCTCTGCCCCCCCCCTCACACACACACGAAACAGGCCAAGTGTCTATCAGTAAATGCCTTTGATACACACATACACACAACAACAACGTCACTCACAACACTGTATACGTCATGTGTCAAGCAGCACGAATGTGGAGTCCATGTTAAGACGCTAGAAAAGGTGCAGAGGTTTGCAACGAGACTAGTCCCAAAGCTAAAGCGTATGATCTATAAGCAGACACTCAAGTTAGGAACCAAATCTGATAACATTAGAAATCAAACACGGGGAAGCTATAAAGTCGTACAAAATAATGAGGAATTGATAATGATAGGCTGTAGAGAGCAGTGAAAGAGGTACACAAGGGCACAGATGGAAGTTAAAAGTACGGATGATTCGGAGGGATAATAGGATAAATAGGATACATTTTTTCAGCCTCAGAATGGTTAGAAAGTGGAATAACCTGGACAATTATGTGGTAGGAGCGACTGGGCTCATAAAGACAGGAGAAAGTTAAATCAGTAGTGGGCAATTTAATAGGCAAGGTTACGAGCTGAGAGTCAACCCCTGCAATCACCAACACAAGAGTACATCTGAGGATAAGTGTTAAAAGGTCCAATGAAAAGCTACAAAAAAATTACTACCAGAACTGAAAAATGACGAAAGGTAGTTAGCACTAAATATGAGCACATTGGGTGATAGCAAGAAAAGAGGAGACATGATAACCGCATGTATTGCGAATTGTGTTTCTTTGCACACTTCTGGAAAAACAGCTATTGAATGAGTGATGGTGAATATTAGTTTTTTTGGGGAGGGGGGAACGGATGTCAGCCTAACTCGGTTTGAGACGGCCGGTGTTTAAATATATAAAGACATAAAATAATAGATAAAGAACACTTTTTAGTACCTACAACAGAGACAAAAAGAAGCAACAGTTACAAATGGAAAAAAAATAGAGTCGAAGTGATAAAAGAGTTTTTTCTTTAAGTGTTAGACCAGAGGAATGAATTAACAAAGAAAGTAATAAGTGTTACAGCCAGTGGAAATGTTAAAAAATATATAAATGATGAAAAGAAGCATAGTTCTACCACTACTACACACACACAAACACACACGCGAAGAGGTGGGGCCAGGAGCTGTGACTCGACCCCTGCAGCCACAAATAGGTGAAAACACACACACACAGTGAAGAGACGGGACCAGGAATTATGACTCGGCCCCTGCAACCACATATAGGTGAGCGCACACACAGCACAAACAAGACCAACAGGATAAACAAAACAAACAACAAGAGTACGAAGATAAAATAGCAAAACAAAAACAAAGATGGGACAAAGAGATTAACCAAAGAGGAGTACGAAGAGACAAGAGCAGCAACAGGACAGACAAGCAGGAAAATCTCACAGAGTCGTGTTCAACTCCCTCAGGGACACAATTCTTTATTGTTTTTTACCTAAACAACTTTTTCCTCTCTATTTTCGCCATTCGTTTTTCTTTTTTGTCTCGGCGTCTGGTATTATTTTACAGCTTTGTTTACTAACTCATCAGTTGTAAGCTGAAAACTACATGTTGATATTAGCATTAGTAATACTTGTAGCAATAGTAATAGCAACGGTAGTAACAGTGACAGTATTAAAAGTAGCAGTAATAGCAGAAGTTACTGCAGTAGTAAAGTATTAGTGGTAGTAAAATAATAATAATAATAATAAAAGTAATAGTAGCAGTAACAGTAGTAGTAGTAGTAGTATAAGTAGAAGTAATAGTAAATCTAACAGAAGTAGCAGTTAATAGTAGAATAGTAATAGCAATAGTATTATAGCAGTAATATTGTTATTTAATAAAATTGTTATAGTTGGTGGCAGTAGCAGCAGCAGTGGCAGCAACAGCAGTAGCAGCAGAAGAAGCAGCAGCAGTAGTAACAGCAGCCGTAACAACACCAGTAGCAACGGCGGCGGTGACAACAGCAGCAGTAACAACAGCAGCGGCGGCAGCAGCAACAACAGTAGTAGCAGCTGCAGCAGAAGCGGAAACAGCAGCAACGGCAGCAGCAGTAGCAGCATTGTTATTATGATCGCAGCATGAAGATCATTCAATGTCAGCCTAGTTCCGGATGCACTTCTGTCATTTTCAAAACATCACTGAACATCTTAGACGTCGACACAGTTCCCTACTCCACACACTTCCCCGTCAATCACTCTGCCCTCTGGCAAATGCTGGACCAGGATCCTTACCTGGGAATTCAGCTTTGCACTTGGTCACTACAAACTCATCCCATGAAGTACGTTGAATGTGTGGAACTCTCCTTGGATCTACGCCACAAGAAGATGGATTTGTGATATATGTTTTAGCTCCGACAGACGGACACTTGGCAATCCGGTTGTAACACTGGGAACTGGGAGTTTCCTGCTCTCCTGCGTTACGACTGGCAGGTGACTGGCTTACCCCGGATGTTTTCCTGAGATTTGGTCTCTGTTCGTGCTGGATGGGGACCCTCAGGCGCCTTAACACGGTAATGACTTTAACTCATTTCCTTAAGCATTATTTGACTCGTGTGTTGAGGATCAATTTTTTTACATATGGATCAGAATAAGGAGTGCTGGTTTTGAAGTGCATTTCCTGGAAACCCGTATTGTGCACAGCTACCAATAAAACCCTGTGTGTAACTCCATGTTATTTAAGCATCTCACGTTCTGATCACTGATTTTAGAGTCCCTTTCCACCTTTTACTCTAACTTAACAGTGCCATACTAGGGTTGGTGCAGATGCCGTAAAGTATCTTCTGACCCAGAAAATTCAAGAGTTGTCCACCTACATTCCAGGGACATGGACGTGCAATGACTTTTATAACTTCAAACTGAAATGAAAATTTTCATCTCACAGTGATTTTTTGGGTTAAGTACGGGAGTTATGTGAAAGGGAAGGTGGCAGACCCAGTGGGCTGTGCACACAAGCAAAACGTAGTTGAGGAGGACGGGGAGGGGGAAGGATCTGGCTCCCTCTTTCCATAGGAATCGTCAGTCAGACTCTACCAACTGACGATAGGACTCCCATCACTCTTCACCCGTCTGCAGGAAATTCTGCTTCCCTGTACACATTATGCATATATATATTTTATTAGCAGGCTTTTTAAGTATCTTCATGGGTATAATAACGAAGGGTGTGTCTATTATGATCTTGGTAACATTTTAGGGAACACTTTCTTTTGCGTAATTAATAAAGGCAAAGGATAGGGAGTTTTTTAACCTCTTACTATTGTTTCTTATTTTAACGTATGCTAATGTAACTGTGCGTGTTATGGCGCTAATGCGTAAGTTTCATTTGTAATCATATGTATACTTTTGAATGTATACAAAGCTGAATGACCTTTGGTTAAGTGTTTTACAAACCCCAACACTCCACACTGACCTCCCTCCTATTCCTTCATCTCAAGTCTTCCTGCCTCTCCTTTCCCACATTTTTTTCAAGCCTGTATTCCTCCTACTCTTCCTTCCATAAAGCCCTTAGTCCTCACTCTCCGCTTTTACTCCTGTTTCCCTCTTTGCCTGTCCTCCCTTCCTCTATGTTTCTCTACATTCCTGCATCCCTCCTTGCGTACCTACCTACTTCCCTTCCTGCTTCCTTTCCTTCCTTTCTCCCTCCTCACCTCTCTGGATGCCTTCATTTTTACCTACCTTCCTGCTTTCCACCCACCATGCCCTCACTTCTCATATTATTGCCTCTTTAAATTCTTACATCTCAAACTGCTTTCCTTCCTTCCTGGCTCAGTCCCAGCTTCCCTAATTAGCCTATCTGCCTCTATTCATGCTTCTCTTCTTACTTCCATCTCTAAATGTCTGCCTCCGTAAATATTGTCTCCTTCCCTCTGTGCCTGCCAGCTAACTAGCCTGTTAACCTGTTTGTCTGTCAGACAGCCAGCCAGTCAGCCTGCTTGCTTGTTTGCTTACTTACTTGCCTGCCTGACTACCTTCTTGCCTGCCTGCCTGCCTGCCAGTCAGCCTGCTTGCCATCTTGCCTGCCTGCCACCGTCTTACACAGCTTCCATCACTCTCTCTCCCACGTCCTATCTCCTCCTACGAGTAATGGGAGACGGGATTAGAACCAATTTTATTGCTGTCACTCCTTCCTCTTTGTGTTCCCCTCTTCCTCTTCTTCCTGCACTTCCTCATCCTCCTCCTGTTATTCCTGTACTGGGTCTTCCGTCCCCTCCATCTATGCCTACTCATTTTTCTCTTTCTCATTTTCCTACTCTTCTCCATACTTTTCCTTTTTCCCGCCTGTCCCCTTTTTTGTAATTGCCTCATAATTCTATTTATTTTTTTCCTTAATTTGTCGATTTTTTTCCTGATCACTCATTTTATTCCTCTCTCTTCATCTCCAATTTTTGTTTGAATCTTTAGATCATAAATAGAGAAAACTGATTAGTCTAAAAGAAAAAATAAACATCCAATTGGCGAGGATTGCTAAAAAAAAAAAACGTTCACAGAGATTGGTGGAGAAATTCAGCATCTCGGTATTAATTGGTTGAACTCGCAGTCTCCTTGACTAACTGGTGAAGAAAAGCGGGGATTTGATGCTGAATGGTCGAGTAATTATCTTGATCGCTCTAAAACAATATCATTGTCGCTGACTGGTTGAGAAACCCAGAAGTATGTGTAAACACTTGCAAGGGGACGGAAGATGGGGGTTACAGTATATTGAAACACCTGCAAGGGGACGAGGGGATGGCTGGTACAGTATATATAAACACCTGAAAGGGGACGGGGGATGGGTGGGGGTAAAAAGCATCACGTGGCTCAAATTATTTAAGCCACTTAATACTCACAAGTGACCCAGGTGAGAAATAGTGAAAATGTTGTATGTAACATAAAGAAAACTGAAATGAAACAAGTCTCCCGCGTAACAAAGAAAACCAATAAAAAATGGTCTCCTGCATAACAAAAACAATATAATAAAATGGAATGATTCTCCCACATAACAAGGGAAACTGAAATCAAAAAATAGATCAAGTCTCGTCATTTAAAAAAAAAGAATTTATCAAAGAAAAGCCTCGCGCATCTTAATAAATCCGTCGTGAGTAAAAACTCACCCTGGGATCTCCAGATCAACCTCCTCAATTCTGGTTTACACATTACCATAGAAATGGAAGGACTGTGAAGTGTTCAATTGTTTCGTGTTGATCTGCGCTCTCACAAAAAAGAATGAATAAAATGCATATACACCACAGGTTATTCTCTGCACTATATACTGCTGAAAGGTAAATATAAAATAACCCTTATATATCTATATCAGAGTCTGAAGAAAAATGCACATTTGAAGGTGTGAACATTATATATACAGTGGAACCCCGGTTAACGAACACCCCGGAAATCGTGCAATTACGTAAGTATAATATTGTAAGTGCTTGTGGAAGTGTATTTTTGGGGGTCTGAAATAGACTAACGTAAATGACATTTTTTCTTAAGGAAGTAAATTCGTTCGGTAATGGCACTTGAGCAGGCTTCTGCAATGATTTTTTTTCGTTAACCGGGGTTCCACTGTATATATATATATATATATATATATATATATATATATATATATATATATATATATTATATATATATATATATAAGCAAAAAGATCACAGTAAACAGGTGATATCAAAATATGCAAGAAAACCACTATGAAAAAATAGAAGAATTCCAAGCGCTTTCGTGACTACTCACATTATCAAGGAACTATAACAGGAAACATGACAAGAAGGCTTATATAAGGGGCGAGACTACACCTCACAGTCACATCACACTAACAAAGACTACACCTCACAGTAGCGTAACACCCCACGACTCTGTGAAGAGGAACATAAGAAAGGACCTGAAACTCTTCCCAAGAATTAAGATTAGTCCAATTTATCATTAAATTCTTCCCAAATTTTATTAATTATAAATGAATCCAATTTATATAAACCAAAAGAAATATTCATATTATTTTCAAAACTGCTTTTAATGAAACATGATTCTATTATATTTCTCTCAACCATGGACTTGCTTGATACAACCTTCTCAGCATTTTGAAAATCAATTGGATGGTTAAAATCTCTCACATGAATAAATAGAGCATTAGAATCTTGTCCAGTTCTAATGCTATATTTATGTTGTTTTAATCTTAGTTCAAGACTTTTACCAGTTTGACCAAAATAAACTTTATCGCATATTTTACAGGGAATCTTATAGACACATCCGTCAGCATTTTGGGAATTTTTATCAAAAGTCTTTTTACTGTATCAAGATTTTTAAATACAACTTTGATATTAAAATTCTTAAGAAAGGAAGGCATATCAACCAAGTTTTCATGGTAAGGGAGAACCAACATATTTTTGGTTGAATAAGGTTGGTTGTCCCTTTTTGGATTGTAAAAAGTATTCCTAGCTATTTTAAAAGATTTATCAATTATGTTTCTTGGGTATTTTAAATCATTAGCTATTTCATAAATTTTAGAGATTTCTTCATCTATGAACTCTGGACTACAAATACGTAAAGCTCTCAAAAACATTGAAGAATTTTTTAATTAATTCATCTTTGCCCTTCAATAGATGTTTTATTGTTTTATTGAAATTGCTGTTGCTGTTGACAGATTCTAAGGGATTCTTTCTAAGTTTAGAATAGGTTTCAAAATCATCTAGGAGGTTATTCATTTTATCTTGGTAATCGGTTTCTTTCATAATTACAATTGCATTAATTTTATCTGCTTTAGTAAGACGCAAATTTTTTTATTATTTTATTATTATTTTTTTATTATTTTATTATTGAAACCTATTCTAAACTTAGAAAGAATCCCTTAGAATCTGTCAACAGCAATTTCAATAAAACAATAAAACATCTATTGAAGGGCAAAGATGAATTAATTAAAAAATTTACTTCCACTAATCCATCTTTACCTTATATGTATGGATTAATAAAAACACACAAACCTGGTAATCCTGTTAGACCAATTATTAGCTCTATAGGTTCAGTTTCTTATAAACTTTCTAAATGGCTTGTTGATATTTTGAGCCCAATTGTTGGAAAAATTTCTAATTTTAATGTTAAAAACAACTTAGATTTAGTTGATAAATTAAGCACCTTGACTGATTTAAATGATTTCAATATGGTTAGTTTTGATGTTACCTCCTTGTTTACAAAAGTTCCAGTTGATGATTTACTAAGGTTCTTATCTGAAGAACTGGTTAATTATGATTTACCATTGCCAGTTCCTACTATCATTAAACTTATTAAACTTTGTATTGTTGATGCAAAATTTGTATTTAATGATGAGTTTTACACTCAAAGTTTGGTATGGCAATGGGAAATCCTCTTTCACCTGTTCTTAGTAACTTATATATGGAATTTTCGAAACAAGATTGCTTAACACTATCCTTCCCAATAGAGCTAAGTGGTATAGATATGTTGATGATATTTTGTGCCTTATGCCTAAGGAAGTAGATATAAACCATTTCCTTGTTAAATTAAATAGCTTAGCTCATTCTATAAATTTTACTGTTGAATTCGAAGTAAATAACTCATTGCCCTTCCTAGATGTTTTTATTATTAAGGGTAACATTGATTTTAAATTTAAAATTTACAGAAAACCTACAAATAATTGTTCCTATGTACACTATTACTCTTCACATCAAGATAGAGTTAAAGTGTCGGTTTTTTCTTCAATGTTTTTGAGAGCTTTACGTATTTGTAGTCCAGAGTTCATAGATGAAGAAATCTCTAAAATTTATGAAATAGCTAATGATTTAAAATACCCAAGAAACATAATTGATAAATCTTTTAAAATAGCTAGGAATACTTTTACAATCCAAAGGGACAACCAACCTTATTCAACCAAAAATATGTTGGTTCTCCCTTACCATGAAAACTTGGTTGATATGCCTTCCTTTCTTAAGAATTTTAATATCAAAGTTGTATTTAAAAATCTTGATACAGTAAAAAGACTTTTGATAAAAAATTCCCCCCAAAATGCTGACGGATGTGTCTATAAGATTCCCTGTAAAATATGCGATAAAGTTTATTTTGGTCAAACTGGTAAAAGTCTTGAACTAAGATTAAAACAACATAAATATAGCATTAGAACTGGACAAGATTCTAATTCTCTATTTATTCATGTGAGAGATTTTAACCATCAATTGATTTTCAAAATGCTGAGAAGGTTGTATCAAGCAAGTCCATGGTTGAGAGAATATAATAGAATCATGTTTCATTAAAAGCAGTTTTGAAAATAATATGAATATTTCTTTTGGTTTATATAAATTGGATTCATTTATAATTAATAAAATTTGGGAAGAATTTAATGATAAATTGGACTAATCTTAATTCTTGGGAAGAGTTTCAGGTCCTTTCTTATTTCCTCTTCACAGAGTCGTGGATGTTACGCTACTGTGAGGTGTAGTCTTTGTTAGTGTGATGTGACTGTGAGGTGTAGTCTCGCCCTTATATAAGCCTTCTTGTCATGTTTCCTGTTATAGTTCCTTGATAAGGGAGTAGTCACGAAAGCGCTTGGAATTGCTTTTATTCTTTTCTCATAGTGATTTTCTTAACATATATATATATTATATATATATATATATATATATATATATATATATATATATATATATATATATATATATATATATATATATATATATATATATATATATATCAACAAGTCGGCCGTCTCCCACCGAGGCAGGGTGACCCAAAAAGAAAGAAAATCCCCAAAGAAATACTTTCATCATCATTCAACACTTTCACCACACTCATACATAATCACTGTCTTTGCAGAGCGCTCAGATACGACAGCTGAGAATAGTCCCTCCCAGCTGTCACTATCCTAGACCCCTCCTTAAAGTGCAGGCATTGTACTTCCCATTTCCAGGACTCAAGTCCAACTAAATCAATTAACTGGTTTCCCTGAATCCCTTCAAAAATGTTACCCTGCTCACACTCCAACAGCTCGTCAGGTCCCAAAACCATTCGTCTCCAGTTTACTCCTATCTAACACGCTCACACATGCTTGCTGGAAGTCCAAGCCCTCGCCCACAAAACCTCCTTTACCCCCTCCCTCCAACCTTTTCTAGGACGGCCCCTACCCCGCCTTCCTTTCCCTACAGATTTATACGCTCAAGTCATTCTACTTGATCCATTCTCTCTAAATGACCAAACCACTCAACAACCCTCTTCAGCCCTCTGACAAATACTTGTATATATATATATATTAAAATATATATATATATATATATATATATATATATATATATATATATATAGTATATAATATCTTGAATAATTAGTTCCACTAACTTGGGAAAGTAATCAAGGGAAAGGTAATCGGGGAAAGGCAATCGGTGGAAAGGTAATCTGAGGACGGTAATTTGGGAAAAGTAATCAGGGAAAGGTAATCGTGGGAAAGGTAATCAGGGAAATTGATAATTGATGAAAGGTAATTGGGGAAAGGTGATCTTAGATAGGTAATTGGGGAAAGGTAATCGGGAAAAGTAATTGATGAATGATAATTGAGTAAATGTTAGTAAGTAAATGTAATTGAGGAAAGGTAACTGGAAATATGTAATTAAGGAAGGGTACACTCGGTACACGTGGCTGCTGGAGCTCGATACAGTGGCTGTGGAGCCTCGATACACAGTGGCTGCTGGAGCCTCGTATACACACGTGGCTGCTGGAGCCTCGTATACACATGTGGCTGCTGGAGCTCGTATACACATGTGGCTGCTGGAGCATCGGATACACACGTGGCTGCTGGAGCATCGTATACACATGTGGCTGCTGGAGCATCGTATACACATGTGGCTGCTGGAGCCTCATATATACATGTGGCTGCTGGAGCATGTAACTGGGCTTGATACACATGTGGCTGCTGGAGCCTCGTATACACATGTGGCTGTTGGAGCCTCGGATACACATGTGGCTGCTGGAGCATCGTATACACATGTGGCTGCTGGAGCCTCGTATACACACGTGGCTGCTGGAGCCTCGTATACACATGTGGCTGCTGGAGCATCGTATACACATGTGGCTGCTGGAGCATCGTATACACATGTGGCTGCTGGAGCTCGTACACACGTGGCTGCTGGAGCATCGATACACATGTGGCTGCTGGAGCCATCGTATACACATGTGGCTGCTGGAGCATCGTATACACATGTGGCTGTGGAGCCTCGCATACACATGTGGCTGCTGGACTCGATACAGTGGCTGTGAGCTCATACACATGTGGCTGCTGGAGCATCGTATGCACACGTGGCTGCTGGAGCCTCGTATACACATGTGCTGCTGGAGCTCGTATACTTGCGCATACATGTGGCTGCTGGAGCATCGTATACACATGTGGCTGCTGGAGCATCGGATACACATGTGGCTGCTGGAGCCTCGTATACACATGTGGCTGCTGGAGCCTCGTATACACATGTGGCTGCTGGAGCATCGATACACATGTGGCTGCTGGAGCATCGTATACACATGTAGCTACTGGAGCATCGTATACACATGTGGCTGCTGGAGCCTCGCATACACACGTGGCTGCTGGAGCCTCGTATACACATGTGAGCTGCTGGAGCCTCGTATACACATGTGGCTGCTGGAGCCTCGCATACACACGTGGCTGCTGGAGCATCGTATACACACGTGGCTGCTGGAGCATCGTATACACACGTGGCTGCTGGAGCCTCGCATACACACGTGGCTGTGGAGCATCGATACACAGTGGCTGCTGGAGCCTCGATACATGTGGCCGTGGCTTGGGCACTGTATAACATGTGGCTGTTGGAGCCTCGTATACACAGTGGCTGCTGGAGCATCGGATACACACGTGGCTGCTGGAGCATCGTATACACATGTGGCTGCTGGAGCCTAGCATACACACGTGGCTGCTGGAGCATCGTATACACACGTGGCTGCTGGAGCATCGTATACACACGTGGCTGCTGGAGCCTCGCATACACAGTGGCTGCTGGAGCCTCGTATACACATGTGGCTGCTGGAGCTCGTATACACACGTGGCTGCTGGAGCCTCGCATACACACGTGGCTGCTGGAGCCTCGCATACACACGTGGCTGTTGGAGCCTCGCATACACACGTGGCTGCTGGAGCCTCGTATACACACGTGGCTGTTGGAGCCTCGTATACACGTGTGGCTGCTGGAGCATCGTATACACATGTGGCTGCTGGAGCCTCGATACATCTGTGGCTGTGGAGCCTCGCATACACGTGGCTGCTGGAGCTCGTATACACATGTGGCTGCTGGGCATCGTATACATGTGGCTGCTGGAGCCTCGTATACACAGTGGCTGCTGGAGCATCGTATACACAGTGGCTGCTGAGCATCGTATACACACGTGGCTGCTGGAGCATCGTATACACACGTGGCTGCTGGAGCCTCGTATACACATGTGGCTGCTGGAGCATCGTATACACATGTGGCTGCTGGAGCCTCGTATACACATGTGGCTGCTGGAGCATCGTATACACATGTGACTGCTGGAGCCTCCTATACACATGTGGCTGCTGGAGCCTCGTATACACATGTGGCTGCTAGAGCATCGTATACACATGTGGCTGCTGGAGCCTCGTATACACATGTGGCTGCTGGAGCATCGTATACACATGTGACTGCTGGAGCCTCGTATACACATGTGGCTGCTGGAGCCTCGCATACACATGTGTATGCTGGAGCATCGGATGCACACGTGGCTGCTGGAGCATCGGATACACACTCAGTCTGACATGCCATGTTGTCCAGTTGAATATATTATGAGTGGTGTCAGCGAGTCTCAGTGTGTCGACCTTGTTGCAGCTGTCTGTCTAAATGTGGGACATCACAAGTGTAAACAAGTGTGTGTTTGATAGACGGAATATACGCCAGTACTGAGAGGTAGAGGAGGAAGAACACAAGGAGAAGGAGGAAGAACACAAGGAGGAGGAGGACGAGGAGGATAGTCCAAAACAACAGAAGAAAGAGGAGAGAAAGAATGGGACAAAGTCCCAACAACACAGTAGAGGTAGAGAAGGAAGAGGAGGAGGAGAAGGAAGAGAAGGAGGAGAAGGAAGAGAAGGAGGAAGAGGAGGAGGAGAAGGAAGAGGAAGAGGAGAAGGAGAAGAAGAACAAAGTCCAAGATGTCGACGATGATGGGGGAAATTTGAATAATGATGGGAAGAACATGAAAGGTTAACAGGAGATCAAGACAGACCAAACAAGGTGGGAGTGAGAGGAACTGTGTTAAAGTGATCAATATTCTGAGTAGGAGGAGGAGTGGGAGTGGGAGGGGGAGTGGGAGTGGGAGGGGGGGGGAGTGGGAGGGGGAGTGGGAGTGGGAGGGATGAGGAGGGGTGAGAGTGGGGATTAGAGGGAGTAACAAAACTTAACTTCTTTACAAGATGCATCAGTTATGACGCATTACCTGACTCACCACTAGAGGTCAACCTTGATGACCTGACTCACCACTAGAGGTCAACCTTGATGACCTGACTCACCACTAGAGGTCACCCTTGATGACCTGACTCACCACTAGATCAACCTTGTTGACCTGACTCACCACTAGAGGTCAACCTTGATGACCTGACTCACCACTAGAAGTCAACCTTGTTGACCTGACTCACCACTAGAGGTCAACCTTGTTGACCTGACTCACCACTAGAGGTCAACCTTGATGACCTGACTCACCACTAGAGGTCAACCTTGTTGACCTGACTCACCACTAGAGGTCAACCTTGATGACCTCACTCACCACTAGAGGTCAACCTTGATGACCTGACTCACCACTAGAGGTCAACCTTGATGACCTGACTCACCACTAGAGGTCAACCTTGTTGACCTGACTCACCACTAGAGGTCAACCTTGATGACCTGACTCACCACTAGAGGTCAACCTTGTTGACCTGACTCACCACTAGAGGTCAACCTTGATGACCTGACTCACCACTAGAAGTCAACCTTGATGACCTGACTCACCACTAGAGGTCAACCTTGATGACCTGACTCACCACTAGAGGTCAACCTTGATGACCTCACTCACCACTAGAGGTCAACCTTGATGACCTCACTCACCACTAGAGGTCAACCTTGATGACCTCACTCACCACTAGAAGTCAACCTTGATGACCTCACTCACCACTAGAGGTCAACCTTGATGACCTGACTCACCACTAGAGGTCAACCTTGATGACCTGACTCACCACTAGAAGTCAACCTTGATGACCTGACTCACCACTAGAGGTCGACCTTGTGATCCTCACACTTCATCACAGGTAGGAACCATCTATCACAGGATCCACACCCTCATGATGGAATCGACGTCCCTATCACTAGCATCGACGTCCCTATCACTAGCATCGACGTCCCTAGCACTAGCATCGACGTCCCTAGCACTAGCATTGACGTCCCTATCACTAGCATCGACGTCCCTAGCACTAGCATCGACGTCCCTATCACTAGCATCGACGTCCCTAGCACTAGCATCGACGTCCTAGCACTAGCATCGACGTCCCTAGCACCAGCATTGACGTCCCTAGCACTAGCATCGACGTCCCTAGCACTAGCATTGACGTCCCTATCACTAGCATCGACGTCCCTAGCACTAGCATCGACGTCCCTATCACTAGCATCGACGTCCCTAGCACTAGCATCGACGTCCCTAGCACTAGCATTGACGTCCCTATCACTAGCATCGACGTCCCTATCACTAGCATCGACGTCCCTAGCACAAGCATCGACGTCCCTAGCACTAGCATTGACGTCCCTAGCACTAGCATCGACGTCCCTGGCACTAGCATCGACGTCCCTAGCACTAGCATCGACGTCCCTAGCACTAGCATTGACGTCCCCAGCACTAGCATCGACGTCCCTGGCACTAGCATCGACGTCCCTAGCACAAGCATCGACGTCCCTAGCACTAGCATTGACGTCCCAAACACTAGCATCGACGTCCTTGGCACTAGCATCGACGTCCCTAGCACTAGCATCGACGTCCCTAGCACTAGCATCGACGTCCCTAGCACTAGCATCGACGTCCCTAGCACTAGCATTGACTTCTCTAGCACTAGCATGGACGTTCCTGGCACTAGCATCGACGTCCCTAGCACTAGCATTGACGTCCCTAGTGTCGCGTGGGTCTTGGGAGAGATATATAGGAGGTCAAAGATACTCCTTGTTGGATGGTTACGGTATATTTACAGTAAGTGAAGGAGAGTCCAGCCACCCGTCTGTCTCGCCTGTAGGTCTAACGTTAGTGAGCGAGAGTGCCTATGAGAGGCTGTGCACATGCGCTGAGCCTCTGACGTCAGCGGGTACCGTGACGTCACACGCAAAGGGACCAGCTGTATAAAAGGAAAGATACACTACACAAGTGTATATATGATACTGACACGACACTAGCACTAGCATCGACGTCCCTGGCATTAGCATCGACGTCCCTAGCACTAGCATCGACGTCCCTAGCACTAGCATTGACGTCCCTAGCACTAGCATCGACGTCCCTGGCACTAGCATCGACTCCTAGCACTAGCATCGACGTCCCTAGCACTAGCATCGACGTCCCTAACACTAGCATCGACGTCCCTAGCACTAGCATCGACTCCTAGCACTAGCATCGACGTCCCTAGCACTAGCATTGACGTACCTAGCACTAGCATCGACGTCCCTAGCACTAGCATCGACGTCCCTAGCACTAGCATTGACGTACCTAGCACTAGCATCGACGCACCTGGCACTAACATCGACGTTCCTGGCACTAACATCGACGTCCCTAGCACTAATATCGACGCCCCTGGCACTAACATCGACGCACCTGGCACAAACATCGACGCCCCTGGCACTAACATCGACGCACCTGGCACTAACATCGACGCCCCTGGCACAAACATCGACGTCCCTGGCACTATCATCGACGCCCCTGGCACTAACATCGA
This sequence comes from Cherax destructor, assembly GCA_009830355.1. Lineage (NCBI taxonomy): Eukaryota > Metazoa > Arthropoda > Malacostraca > Decapoda > Parastacidae > Cherax > Cherax destructor. The sequence goes on from WNWK01004763.1 coordinate 96,799, forward strand.
CGTCCCTGGCACTAACATCGACGTCCCTGGCACTAACATCGACGCCCCTGGCACTAACATCGACGTCCCTGGCACTAACATCGACGTCCCTGGCACTAACATCGACGCCCTGGCACAAAATCGACGTCCCTGGCACTATCATCGACGCCCCTGGCACTAACATCGACGCCCCTGGCACAAACATCGACGTCCCTGGCACTATCATCGACGCCCCTGGCACTAACATCGACGTCCCTGGCACTAACATCGACGTCCCTGGCACTATCATCGACGCCCCTGGCACTAACATCGACGTCCCTGGCACTAACATCGACGTCCCTGGCACTAACATCGACGCCCCTGGCACAAACATCGACGTCCCTGGCACTATCATCGACGCCCCTGGCACTAACATCGACGCACCTGGCACTAACATCGACGCCCCTGGCACAAACATCGACGTCCCTGGCACTATCATCGACGCCCCTGGCACTAACATCGACGTCCCTGGCACTAACATCGACGTCCCTGGCACTAACATCGACGCCCCTGGCACTAACATCGACGTCCCTGGCACTAACATCGACGTCCCTGGCACTAACATCGACGCCCCTGGCACAAACATCGATGTCCCTGGCACTAACATCGACGCCCCTGGCACTAACATCGACGCCCCTGGCACAAAAATCGACGTCCCTGGCACTAACATCGACGCACCTGGCA